>JABUQX010086939.1:22500-40590 GCA_015478945.1 Trachelipus rathkii
TCCACTTAACATCCGCTTAACCAACCCGACTTTCATTCATCCTTTCCACATGAAACCTAAACCATCTCAACATACTTTCATTTATTCTCTCATTTACCACCTTCTTCACACCACACCACTCTCTAATACGTTTACATTCTTCACTTTATTAATTCTTTTCACCACCTAGCATGCCCCCTAAGATTGTCCATCTGAACACATTGAACTTAAGATCTATACTTTCTTATTCCAGACCATAGTCCTTCAGTACATACAATAAACACAGTAAACAAACATACCCCTCATGTAAGACTCTAAAGCACTCAAAAACTTAGTCCCTTTACATCACCAACGATTTAATTGCACCAGACCACCTTCCTGCCATTCACAACTTTTCCTACTACACTCTGCATCATCCGTTCCCTTCCCAATCCAACACATACCCTAAATATTTAAACTCAGACACTTGCTCCAGCTGCTCATTATCTAACATAACTTCACACTGAGGACTGTCTCACTCACACCATAACCTTACTTACTTATCTACGTTTACTTTCAAACACCCTCTTTTACATACCCTGCCAAATCTCTCCACCATCCTCTCAAACCTCTTCAGATTCGCCACACACAGAACCAAATCTTCCGCATACAATAGGTAGGGCACCCTCCACCTCTCCATTTCAATCATCTACACCATTCTGCCATCCCACTCGAATTCTTTCATAACCGCATCCATATACACATTGAATAACCAAGGAGACAAACACAACCCAGTCTCACTCCGTATTAATCCTAAACCAATCACCATTGACAACATTTATTCTTCACACGCTTCACTATCGTCATAACATACTTTTGATTCCATCAGAAGCCTACCACCAACCATATATCACTAATACCTGCCATAAGCTTCCCTATTAACCCTATTAACGCCTGTTGTAAATCCATAAAACTAAATATAATTTCATTCTTCTTCTCCCATCATTTTCTGCAATCATTGTTTCAATGTAAAGATTGATCACACATCCTCTACCACTCCTACACGCACCTTGTCTTCACCAATCGAGTCCCTCAGTCACTCGAACGCACTCTTTCGACAAAATTACCAGCATATACCTTCCCTACAACTCAATAAACTTATCCCCTATAATTTCTACAGGTTCCCTTATCTCCCTTACCTTATATAAGGGTACTATTACGCTCTCCTCCAATCCCCTTGGAACTATAACCCTCCATAAACGCTTTATTAACACAATTCCAAATTCCAATCAATCACCATCTCGCCCTCCCGCTCTTTATCATTTCAGCTAGTAATTTCATACTATACCTGCATAAAGATTTAACCATTCTTTGCAACTTTCTCACCTACCCATTACCCTCCCTCCTTACTAATAACCTCATCCCCAAAATACCTATTCCTTCTTGCACATCAAACATACCACACACATTCACTAACACCTCATCATTATGTTAATATTGTGCAGATTTTCGAAGTGTTCTTTCCAACACTCCCTCACATCCATTTCAATAGCAGTTACAAAAGCACCATCCCTATTCTTATTCTAGCGAATTCCCCTTATTCTCATTCTTATATATATAGCGCTTCCTTCCAGCAGAGCTTCCTATTTCCTTGTATGTCCCATTCTCACCTCTTCCAACACTGTTCATTTACACTTCTTGTTTCTTCCGACGTAATATCATCCTTTTAGTATTTCTTTTTTCCTCCTTATATAATTCAAGCATCTTTCTTTTGAAACTTCTCATTTGCTTTAGTACAGCTTCAAAACCACGCTTTCTTTTTTTTACCTTTAATCCGTTTCAATCACCTCTTCATTCCACCATTCGCTGTTAACATTCTTATTCTACTTTAGCACATCCACATACTTCCTTTGCACACTAACAATTGCTTCCTTCATTTGCCCCAGATTGTTCATTATCATCTTGTTCACCATTCATAAAACCGAATTTTAACTAAGCGAGCGCTCTACATACTTATCCTTATTGTCTTGCTCACTTAAACTTCTCCACTCTTAATTTTACCATACTTCCTTCGTATCACTTCCTCTCCATCAAGCCCACCACTTAACTTAATTTACATAGAACAAAACATAATGATCCGATAATCCCATCCTAAACCCCTTTTCACTGATTTACATCCAACACATACTTACATCTCCTTCTTCACACCAACACAAAATCAAGCATACTTTTCACTTCGATACCATCTCTACCTACACGCAACTCTAGTATACTTATGGATACTCTTGTGTTTTAAAGAAAGTATTACTTACACACATACAATCTTCCTCACAGAAATAATCACCTTCCTACCATTCTCATTTTCTCGCGCCACCCAAAACCACCTGTTATACCATCGCCTTTTTTGATCACCTATCCTAACCAATTCAGGTCCCAAACACTATCAAAATCTGGGGGAAAACTCCTACTGCCCCTTCCAGAACATCATTTAAATTACCCAAAAAAATCGACTCTTCAAATGTTTCGCCTCAGATGGACCATACTCACAACCCCCACACACCTTGACCTTTTCAAACTTAAAATTTAACCATTAGGATTCTAGGACTCACACACACAAAGTCTACCATAGCTTTGTACCACAGGTCACTCATCAAAATTGCAACTCCTTCTCTCCTTCTCTCCCTCTCTCATTCTCTTCCACACCAGCACGCACACATTTCACATCACACCACTTAATTTCAACCTTTTTCCTTTCACTTTGTTTCAGTCACAGCGAGCAAAGATCAAATTTGCCCTTTAAATACATCATCACCTCTCTCCTCTTCTCCTCACATTTATTCCTCTGACGTTCCATGTACCATACGATTCATACAAAATTTCGCCGAAAGTTAGAAGGTCGTTTACGGCGATCCCGACCATCTCCGAGGCATGCATCAGCATTCCTAGCAAGAGATAGGTGGTAGTGGCAGCCAACCCAACTACCACCGCCCCTTAGTCGACTTCTACGCCACGCAGGACATACGATGTGGGAAATTCTTTCTCCCCCGCATACAGGGATATGAGTAGTAGGGATGTCTGTAAGGTGTTACCTAGAAGTGGGGTGTGTACTATAAACATGTGTATATGATATGTGGATCAAATGGTGGTTAGTAAATATGTTGCCTGGGAGATGAGTGGTGTGGAAGAATAATGAACGCAAAAGAGACGACCCACCATTAAAAATGGGAGTAATTTCATCGATCGAGTATGCGTGTACTCTCCTCATAAAACTATATATATATATATATATATATATATATATATATATATATATATATATAAACCTATATATATATATATATATAATATATATAATATATATATAATATATATATATATATATAATATATATATATATATATATATATATATATATATATAATATATTAAACCTATATATATATAATATATATATATATATATATTATATACTATATATATATATATATATATAAATATATTTATAATATATATTATATAATATATATAATATATATACGCGGTATATATATAATTATATATAATAATATATTATATATATATATTATATATTTAATATAAATATATATATATATATATAATTATATATATATATATATATATATATATATATATATATATATATATATGTTATTTATATATATATATATATATATATATATATATAAATATATATATATATATATATAAATATATATAATATATATATAGTAATATTATATATATATATTGTTCGTCCCAAGACTGGGGGTAGGGTGCGTAGCATGCACTGGAAACAGAAAAGTAGTAGGAGAATATGACGCAAGTCGAAAAGAAAAGCCCTAGCCTTAACCACCCCCTTTACACCTTTTAGTGAGAACTCGTGGCAGTCAGAAAGTCCACCCTAGAGCTTCACGGGACCGCGACGGACCCTCATTATGACATCTCGTCAATGTGGGGTTCATCCTTTGGCGCCAGATAGGCCACAACAACCATACCCCCTCATCAAAACTCCGCCATTCACTCCTATTATGCACCATTCTTCCAGCTTCTGCAAACCATATTTCTCTCCACCAGACATTCCTTACTGACTCAATCCACTTTTTCTTTGGTCTCCCAGCTGGTCGATTCACAACACACTCGCCACTATACATCCGCTTAACCAACTGACTATCATCCATCCTTTCCATATAATATATATCTATATATATATATTATTTATTTATTTATTTAATATATATATATATATTATTATATATATAATACTATATATATATATATATATATATATATACTATAATATATATATATTATTATTATTTTATTATTTTTATTTTTTTTATTTTTTTTTTTTATATTATTATTATTATTATTATTATTATTATTATTATTATTATTATTATTATTATTATTATTATTATTATTATTATTATTATTATTATTATTAATATTATTATTATTATTATTATTATCATCATCATCCTATCCCCAGATTGGGGATGAGGTGCGTTGTAGTGGTACCATGCATCCCGCCCATGTATAAATATGAAAAACTCCTTAATCCACATTTTTCTTTCTCTATATTAATCCTATCTCTGTTCTTTAGGAATTATAAGTATTTTCTTTAATCCTATCTCTGTTCTTTAGGAATTATAAGTATTTTTTTCAGCTATTATTTTTGTGTGTTTATGTGTTTTCGTGGAGAGTTGAACATCATCAACCCCACCCATAAGCAAATAGGAAAACCTTCACAGTTAGTCTTTTTGAAATTGTCATAATCCTTTTCTTTAATTCTGAATATGACACAGTCATATTAAAGTATTGATGACTCATAGCTGTTCTTTTAACAGATTCAAGCACAGCTCCTGTTTATCCAGCTCCTCTGGCAGAAACCCTTTGCAGAGGATTTATTCCATCAAGTATATTTATTTAGTTATTCCTTTAACTATAATAAATATATAAATACGTTATGTCACATCTGGCAGTCATTTTCATTTATAGCATTGGGAGAACCTTATTATCTTTATTATTATCATCTTTCATTTTTATTCTTTATTTATTATTTATGTTATTATTTACATCATGAATATAATAGCATATTATATTCATAGGTTCAAATTGTGGGCCATTGTTATATCACAGGCCAGCATCTTCTAGTTGTGGGCTGCCTTCTAGTTGTGGGCTCATTCAATTGCTGTGCCTTCTTCAAGTCGTGGGCTTATTCGAGTTGTGGGTTACCTTCTAATCGTGAGCTTATTCTATTACTGGAGCTTCTTTTAGCTGTGGACGAATTCCATTGCTGGACTTTATTCAAATTTTGGACAGACATATACAATCCTCAGCTGTTTTGCAATTCAACCCAGGACACAATGAAGCTCGGTTCTTCTCTTCAACAACTCATAAATTCAGATTATCTACAGAGGAACTTCGAAAACCAATTTAAATATAATTTTAGTTTGCATCCTATACATAAGACAGAATGCACACAACTCTTGAACCATCTTTCCTAGAGAATTGCACAAGAGTTGTGAATACCAGAGTTACAAACTTAGAATTTCCGTAATACAAGCCTATTGCTTGTCTTTGTAAATAGTCACATTAAACAATTAATCTTTTTTTGGTTTTTGATTCGCTTGGGACATCTACGCTTGAGGCATTCAACTGCAGATTCACCCTACTGCTGCTTATTGTAGTGTTCTTAAAAATTCAGTACTGCTCATTAGACACTGGCATCCTGCGGGATATTCGCGGGCTCTCTCTCTGTTCTGCAAGGTTTGGGAACCGTTAAAGAATTATACCCTGATAGCTCTATTTATTCTATTTGCAGTCTCTGAACTCTGTCTCTGTCGTAGTAATTTTAGGTAGTAAGTGGGAAATACAAACTTTTTTTAGTGGGAATATTTTTGTTTGTAGTTGTACACTTCGGGATGACATTTGCTATCCTCCAATTTCCTCCCCTTGTGCCACACGTCATTTATGTTGCGTACAACACACTACCTTACAGCGTAGCATGCACCGGAACAGAAAAGTAGTAGAAGAATATGAGGCAAGTCGAAAAGAAGGCTCCCCCTTTTTACCGTCCCCTTTATACCCTCAGTAAGAACTCGTCGCAGTCAAAACAATCCACCCTGAGGCTTCACGAGATTGCGACGAACCCTAACTGTGTATCCTCAATGAGGGTTCATCCCCTGGGCAAAGCCCCAACAACCTACCCCCCCCCCTCACAAACCCTTCGCCATTCACTCCTATTATGCACCTTTCTTCTCCCATCTGCCAAACTCACATTCCTCTCCTTCAGGCATTCCTTTACAGTACTGACTCAATCCACCTTTTCTTCAGTCTCCCAACCGGTTGATTCCCAGCACACTCGCCACTTTACATTCGCTCGAGAAACCCCGATATTCATTCCATCTTTGCGGTATGATCAAACCATTTTAATGTACTCTCGTTTATTCTCTCATTTACACCCATCATCACACCACACAACTTTTTAATGCGTTTAATCCTCATTTGATCAATTCTTTTCACACCTAACATTCCCATATATATATATATATATAGTATATATAATATATTATATATATATATATATAGTATATATATATATATATATACTATTTATATTTATATATATATATCTTTTAATATATATATATATATATACTATATATATATTATATATTATTATATATATTATATATATATAATATATTATATTATTATATATATATATATATATATATATGTATAATATATATTGTAGTATATATATATTATATACTTTTATTATTATATTTAGGTTATATTATGAGTATTCACTCAAGATCGTATTATCAAGATACCTTGATTGTGCTCTGGCAACACCACCTCTTATTATATATTTAAGGATATATCTTAGATATATAATAATATATGATTTGCATTTGAATATTTCTCTTTATAATATATTTTTTTTAAAAGATTCAATTTGTTTTTCAGCTTCAGATGTTGATGACGTGGATTTGGAATTGGATCTTGTTGTGTTGAATCGAAAGCTCTCAAATACAGAGTCGGTAGGCTTTAATTTTTATTAAATGAAAATTTATTATGTAATACCATTTTAGGTATGGAAAGTTAATGACTTATAAAGCACAATAATATATACTTTCCTTTCTAATTTTCATAATCTGGTGAAATTTGGTGAGCCTCTGTCCTATCACAGGAGATATATATATATATAATATATATATATTATATATACTATATATATGATATACGTATATATATATATATATATATATATATATATATATATATATATATATTTTTTAATAATAAAATTTTTATATATATATATATATATATATATATGTATATATATTATATATCATACCGTAATATATATATATATATATATATATATATATAATATATATCATATATATATATATATGTACTATATATTATATATATAATATATATTATATTATTATATATAATTGTAATATACATAAAATACAACTATAATATATATATATACTGATATATATATATTGATAAAAGTACCCCATCTTTCTGAGCTATTCTACCCTTGCTGGATTTTTGAAACCGGGCTCCTGCAGATTAAACGCGTATTGTGTTGTACCATCAATCGCCACGATTGGACTAAAAGAGACGCGAGAAATCTTCCTGTGGTGAATATATCACCCACCAAGAAGGAACATCACACGCTCTTTCCCGTCACACTCGGGTCGTAGGGTCAACAGGGCTATACCCACACATGGTGAAATACTCAGGCAAACCGGGGGATCATTTTTATGATAAGAGTAACTGCATTAACCGCATGTGTCAATAGGTATTGATTTTGACCCTACGCCCGAGTGTGGACGGGAAGAGCGGGGATATCCTGTCTTGGTGGGGTGATATATTCACTACAGTGTAAGCAATTTATCGCGTTTTTCTTTTTTCCATGGTTGGCGGTGTGGCAAACACATACTGCGTTTATCTGCCTATGGCCCAGGTTCTCAATTCCCGCAGTGGTGAATAGCTCAGAATGGTTTGGTTACTTGTATTAATACCTATTGACATACTGCGGTTAATGCACTTCCTTATCTTTTAAGTACTATTATTATTATATATGTTATATTATATTATTTATCTGATTTTATTTTATTATTATATATAATGTATTTTATTATGATATATATATAATTTTTATTTTTTTTATATATATTATATATATTAATTTTTTTATATTATATATATTATATATATATATATATTTATTTATATATATATATATATATTATATATATATATATATATATATATATATATTATATTATATATATACTATTATATATATATATATATATATATATATATATATATATATAGGTACTATATATATATATATATAATAGGTATTATATTATATATTATATTATATATATATACTTTATATATATATATTTATACTACTCAGTGTGATCGATAAATATCTCCGTCTTAGCTGCTCACTTTTAATAAGAAAGACTATTCCATTTTTAACAAAATTGTTGCTACTTTTTCTAGCATTAATATACCATTTTACTTATTTAGTGTGAAAACTGAGTTTGCTCCCTTAGAACAGATCTGCCTCTAAGCAGAAAAATCATAGTGCTACCTGTTTGTAAAAAAAAAAAACTTATTCTTATTTTTCCTACTCAGTGTGATCGATAATATCAGTCTTAGCTGTTCACTTTTAATAAGAAAGACTATTCCATTTCTCAGTTACATCGTAAGTGAAGAAATTCTTTTCAATATTGGTTTGAAATTGCTTATGAGAAAGTTTATGAGCATTATTCGTGACTTCCTCAACATTCCTTTGCAAATATTCTGCCGTTCTCTTATGATGAAGAGTATACAACTTTGCTGTCCATATCTCCCTCCATTTGACTGGTCTTGTTCTCTCTTTTGGTAATCCAGCCACCTTGTTAAATGCAATATTCTTGTCTCACTCTGCAGTTCATGGCGGATCCATTCCAGTGTTTACCGATTTCTGTAAAACAGGGGATTTCGTGGGAGCGTTTACCGTCTTTCCTGACAGCAACCTCTCCCACACCATCCCCACCTCATGCTTCAATTTTTGCTGCAGAACTAATATCTATAATGATTGCCTATGTCGCATTTTATTCCTTAATCATTACCAACCATATGTCATTTATTCGGATTATCTCAAAGCCCTCTACCCTAAAATTACAATGGTTATCCGTCCTACAACAATTTCTCAGGCTGCTTCACTCTCGAAGAAACGAATTACACTCTGTTGGACCCCCCCCCTCCCAGGTGACGCAGTGAAACCGCTGACAGAGAGGCCAATGTGGCCTCCTCCTCTTTCCGTAGCTGTTCTCGGTACCTTCCGTATACCTCTCGACAATGCCATCCTCATCAACTGATTATATTGTTAACTTCGACAAAGCTTCCGATCTCCTTGACAGGAGTTCTGGGAAAATGATCGGTGAGGGGCGAAACTTAGAAATATAAAGCCAGATATTGGGGAGTGGTCTTCCTCCTCCCAATAAAATATCTTTCAGGAGATCTCCCCCTCCCTTGCAAATTCCATCTTCGTCACACTCCGCAATTTGCTCACCATAGCTGCATTGGTTGTCCTCAACTTGACTCCATCTTCCCTTGCCATTTTCCTACACTATGATCCATAACACCTTCTATAAAAGCTATCCCACGTCTTGTCTGAATCTTCTCACTTCAGTAGTGGCTCAATATTTTCCTACCTTCAGAAACTGAAAATTCTGTATGATATATTTAAATAATTTTTTCCTAGAGATATAACGCCTCGTGGCATAGGAGGTTAACTCGCCGACTCTCATGCGAGAGGACGCTGGTTCAATCCTCAGCGTAGCAGTCTGAGTTTTATCTTCCTGGGGGCAAGAATTAAAACTCGGCTGCGAACACGTTGGTGTCGTTGGTTTAGGATAGCCGGCCTTAAGTTCGATTTCCTATAGTCCCCTCGTGTTACCCTCTGAGAAGGGGATAAAGCACGTCAAAAGGTTTTTTTTCTTCTTAGAGATACAATAAAAGACTTATGTTAGGACCCACTTACAGTTTTCCATCTTTCTCACACGAGGGTTCAAACCTTTTATACGGTTACTTTAACAGACACAAAAAAATTTCCTTTAGTAGAAGATTTTCTGTATTATTTAATTACAATTTACAGCATAGTGAATTACACTTCTCAGTATCCACATATCACTAAAATACAGTTAACATATACAACAGAACAGAATACCTTATTATAACATGCAAAAATCACGTTCATTCCTCTAGCACTGAAGGTCCGCCTATCAAGTCAAAGCCATGCCCATATTTAGCTAGAACATCTTAATTAGGTTGAGCAGAGGCAAATGTTGCTATAATCTTAATAATATGTGCAATATTTCAACTTGGTCGGGAAAACATAAGAGTATTCTTCTCCCTGCTTATAGTACTTACTGCGGTTAGTGAAAGAACCCCCATTAAAGGGATATAGAGGTTTATTGGTAATTAGTACAATATAATATATATATAATATATATAAATATATAAATATATATATATATATATATATATATATATATATATATATATATATATATATATATATATATCATACTATATTATACTATATTAGATTATTTATATCTAAAATTTTTTATTCTAAATAAATTTCGTGTAAAAATTATGAATTTCTTCATATAAAAATTCTAATATAATAGGTATATTTTAATATATCAGATATATATATATTAATAAATAGAATATAAAATAAAATAAAAATTTAAAAGAATAAAATAACAAATATAATATAATAAAATATATATATGATATATATATACAGTATAGAAATAATATCCATCAAAATACAATAGTGACATAATGATTCTGTTCTATGCGAAAATTATATATATATATATATATATTACTATATTATATTTTATATATAATATATAAGAAGAAAGTTTGGTAGCCGGCCCTCACCACAATTACGTGCTGACGGAGGGTATACGGAGCCAAAGCAAGGGCTTCACGTCCTCTATGTGGTGTAAAGGTCGAGAAAACACAAGATTAAGAATCTTCATGTAATTTAAACTCAGAAGTGTATCAAGACACCTATATCATCCTCACTAACCTAGCTAAATAATTAACCTACATTATATATAAATCCCCAAAAAATATTATCAATATATGATTTACACAATTGTAAAATTCACCTTAATGTTATCACTGTTATACAATCAATGTTTCTTGAATAAATGAGCAATAACAAAGTAATTAAGGAATTTTGTTTATTACGTAACTTTACGTGTTGGATCCGCAGATCTCCAACTCAGACCATAAACGCCGGTGACTTCAATGACGGTGTTCCACACCTCACTCCAGACTACGATTTTCAGGATGGTAGTGAGTGCTACAAGGCACCCTCAGATTCTTCGGTATTATAGTGATTCCCTTAACCGGCACCCTCCCACTACTTTCTAATATTTACTTATAGGAGTTGCATTACCGGCACCCTCGCACTTCTTTTGCTATAGGGAGTGCTATATCGGCACCCTCCACTACTTCTTTTGCTATAGGGAGTGCTATATCGGCACCCTCCAAGTCTTCTTTTACTATAGGGAGTGCTAGATCGGCACCCTCCAAGTCTTCTTTACTATAGGGATGTTGCTATATCGGCACCACTCCAACTCTTCTTTAGTGGATAATTCACACCTCCGGGCTCCACCAATAACTCCGGAGCCGCTCCACTCGCCTCCACCAATAGCACTGGATCCACACACCAGCTTTGCACCGGATCCACACCAGGGTCCACACCAGGCTCTGCACCAGGCCCAGATTTCACGGGACACGAAACTTCTAGGATGGTTACCACTAAAACCTCTTCGCAGCAACGATAACACTTTCTAGTCACAATACACTTTAACGATGACAACTTTCTGACAAAATTCAATTTAAGAACTACTTGAACTTCCTTTGAAGACTTGATGCTCACAAAACCATCCAAGAATAAATATCTTTTCGCTCACCGAAATCCTTCGTACTTTAATTTGCATTTAAGAATTTAGTTGGTTTAAGATCCAATCTGGCATACGAACCATGTCAAATTATATATATATAATATATAATATATATATATATATTATATATATATATATATATATATATATAATATATATTACATAATATATATTATATATATGTGTATAGTATATATATATAGTATTTACTATATATTTATATATATATTATATTTATATATAATATATATATATATATATACTAATTATACCCTATATATTATATATATAAGTTTTATATGATATATATATTATTTATTCCATATTAGTATATATATATATATATATACAGGAAATATGCGACTGGAACCCATTGGAAGAAGAGTTTTCTAAAAATGTTCATTCGGGTTTCATTAATAACGAGTCTGCTGAACTGATGTTGAACGGATTTGTAAATGATGATTATGTAACTATTTGCCGACAAATGAGATACAGAGGCTTCTGCCCTAGAGGTGATAGGTGTTCTTGGAGTCACAAAATGCCTAGAAAAGGTTAGTGGTAGTAGCATTACAAAAGTTGCAGGGATAATATTTTTACTTTCTATTTTCTTTTATATATGGAATAATTTTAAAATTTTGCATTGTGACATACATGGTTTGTTTACATTCATTGTGCTAAAGCTATCGGTATATTCAAGAATAAAAATATTTTTTGTTTCTAAAATAAGTGGCAGAAAAGGGCCTACATAATAACCACCTGTGAATATAAAGAACGAAAGAAGGGAAATAGAGGAGGGTAGAGTGCCATACCACACTGTTTATGTACGTGAAAGAATGAATATAGCATTAAATTATGCAGTCAGAGTTACACATGGGATAAATATGTAAAGAAAGGGAAGTGAGACAAAGTTCTCAAAAGTAGGAGATAAACTGCACTCAAAAGAGTTTAGATCAGAATCATGTCATGAAAATTTGATACAACAAACCTATGGGAAAAAATTGATTGAGAGGGAGAGTGGGTGAGTTGATGAACCAAGAAGCCTTAGATATTTCTCTTTCCAGACAGAAAATTAAAATATAATTATAAATGCACATTACCCGTTTGTCATTAAAAAAAAATCCATTATCAACGTTTATACAATATTTCAATGGTATATTAAGTGATATCACAGAAACAATATTCAATAATATCCAAGTTATTCAGATACTTACCTAACCCCCCTTTTTTTTTTTTTTTTACTGTACTTTACTTTCCCTTTCGCAACCACCGGGACATTGCTGTCCCAGCGTTAATATATGAACTATAAATAAAAAATTTTTTATAGCCATACATGACCATTTTTCTTAACACTTTGGCTGCCGTAATATTCTTTTTTTATGCCTCCTGTGCCAACAGGTCAAACCATAACCATGCAAGTCAATTGCTTATGTAATAGTTAATTACAATATTTGACGAAACTTTGCCGCTTTTATTATTATTTACCCCGTGTCCACCAGTGACCTCACGACACTCGGAATATCTCGTATTCTCACAGTGCCATATGACACACGGGCGCGTCACGATTTTTTCTTTAATTGAAATTTGAATGGTATTTTCCTTAGAGATTTATTGAAATAAAATTTGTGTTAAAGAAAAAGTATTTTTGTTGCATAAATCCTGAAGGTAATTTTATGTTTGTTTACTTGTCTATCAATAAATCCTGTGGGCCATTTTCTTATTTCTTCAAATTCAAAAAATTTCAAAAAGTCAATTTACGTGGATGAAGAACAATCATTCTTAGAGTAACATGTCAAATATAAAAGATATTCTCCAATGCGCCGGAAAATATCCGCCTTTCAAGGTTATACCAAACGTGACAACCCGGTGCTTACATGGCACCAGTGGAAAGAAAATGTGTGAGCCACTGGTGGCACACATGAATGCCAACGTGTTAAGTTGGTTTCTTGTAACATTTGTCATCAATTTCTTTCGAAGCTCAAAACAAAAGTTGCCAATACTGAAATATTAGAGCAATTTTATCCATTCAAGTGAGAAAGTATTATGTAATAATGATATTTATATTAAAATTTTACTTACATTCCATAAAATAGGTAGGTTTAACGATTAAGGAATCAAAGTATTATAAATGCCGTATTTTTCAAAAAAGATTATATAATTTTTTATTTCTGGGACACCATTCCAATTTAAGTCAAAGCAAGTATTTTAGTGGAACATGTTTGTGTACCATCGCGTATCAAAACCGTAATTGATTGTCTAACATCTTATCTAAAATTAACCATCTAACTTTTCAAATAAATTATAATAGTTTAGAAAATTCCTTGACCTTATAAAATAAATAAATGATTACATACCGTAAATATTCTTCCTGTCAAAAGTAGTGTCAAAAAATAGTTTATCCTTTGATTCGATGCAATTAGTGGTTATTTAAATAATTTAGACATCTGTGCAGGAGAAAATAATACTTATAATCCTTCGCTTAGGTTGCATACTGTATAAAATATGATTCCATCTGTTGATATGCCAACTATTGTAACATTTGTAAGGTCTTTAGCAAGCCCTATTTTAATGTTGGGAATCGAACATTGTGCTTCCTGAACCGTATTTCACTATAAGGAAAGATAGAAAAATAGTGAAATGCAAGGTAGCGTCACCAAGAAAGTGCTTCAGTAAATTCACAAGAGGACAAGAAAAAGTGTTTTGTTATTACAGTCATAAAATAGGTGTCACTCCAGTTACGAGAAACAATTAAGATAGCACAAATATAATTCCAATCCATTACAATTCCATTTTGGGGTGGACCGATTTTGATCAGTGCATTTCTTTGCATCTTACGGAGTTAAAATTCAAATGGTGTTAGGTTGGGAAAAGGTATTTTACAGGCATTTTGATATAGCTGTTCAAAATGTAGTATTTTTTATGATTATGCAAAAGAGAAAAATTAAAAGTATTAAAATTTAATTAAAATTAAATGATTGAATAACGACCTTCAAGAGCAAATGCTAAAATACTTAATAAATTGTTTACAGAATGTATTACTGTGTAATTGTTTTAGCTGTTGAAGTTGAACTAAAGGAAAATGAATGTACGCAAAACAAAACAAACAGACAAATGTTTGTTACTTGCAATACTGTCTCCTGAAAGAGATGTTTTGAATCCTATCATATATATTTTAATACTCATTTAAATATTGACTAACTAGTTAGCACATAACATTCGTTTATAAAGGATCGGATTTTCATTTTTCATTCTAATTTCTTTCTTTGTTCTTACTCATTGGGACTTATATTTTCCACTCAGATGTTCAATTTGCTACCTATGGGACGCCTGTGTCCCATCGTCATTATTACAATATGGGAAGTTTTTTATAATTTTGACTTTTTCATTAAGAATTATGAACATGATTTTAAATCTTGAATTTGTGAGTGGAATGGTTAAAGGTTGCAAGTGTTTTATTAGGTGTAACATCCTAAGTCAAACCATTTCAATAACAACTACTTGCTCGGCTACTGGAGAAGGGCTTTCTCAGTTCCAGATAAAAAGTTTTTTTTTTTTATTTTTATTATCTATTGTGATCTATTGTTTTCCTATCATGGTCAAGTATGAGAATCTTTATTGAGAGTGAAGAAAAAAAATTATAAGCCTGAATCGTATCCACTATATGAAATCTCCTTTCAACATAAAACATGCCCGATACCTTTTGTCTTGCATTAAAACTCTTATTTTATAAAACCATTGATCATTCTAATGACTCTGCACTGAATTTCTTCCTATACATCAACTTCCTTTCATGAATAAGAAAACTTGTGATATGTGTTCAATTAGAGGTCTATTTTAACTGTTATAGAGCTCGTTCCTTGCAATTAGAAACCGCATTACTGCTTATAATTCCTAAAATTTTGTTAGCTGTTTCTGGCATCTAAACTCCAGCGTTATTTGCTGCAATTACTTATTGGTTACAAGCTGTGACTAGTTCTGCGGAACCAGAGTGTAATTTTTTTTGGGGGGGATCCAAAGTTTGAGCCAGATCAATTTTTTTTTTTTTTAAACTATAAAATGAAAAGTTTAGAACCGGAAACATTATGGCTGGACAGAAGGACACAACGCTACACGTTTATTTACAAGTCACTGTCACGCAATAATGCGGCCTTCAAGCCTCCACGAAAATCATACAAGATAATCAATTAAAATTAAAAACAATAACAAACAATAGCCTAGTGTTTAATAGCACTGTTGCTTAATATATTATTATATATATATATATATATAATATATTTAATATTTAAAAATATACTAATATAAATATATATAAAAAAATAATATAAAAAAATAATAATACATTATTTAAGTATAAATAAATATATATAATAAAAAATAATAAATATATATATATATATATATAACAACCAGTATATTAAATAAAAATATAATAATATATTATAATATAGTATACTATACTATACTATAGTATATTACACATATATATATTATAATATTATAATATAGAGATATATATAATACTATTATTATATATAATATATATATATATATATAAGTAAATAAAATATATATTTGTTTATTTGCTCAATTTAGAGCAGCACAATTTAAAATGAATCCCGAGTTGGAGTTGGATAATTTTAAAAATGGTGGAGCCGGAGCCGGAGCCGGGCATTTTAATGTTGATTGAATCGAAGTTGGAGGAAGGTGACAAATAAAAAATTTCTAGACTTCGCAGCCGTGGAACTAGGAACGTAATTATATCTAGAAAAGGATGTTGAAAGTGGATCCTGCCACCTACGCTAGAACATAATACAACGCAATTTTGTAGGAAGTGATTTCCCATAGGGAATAGGGGACTACATATGCCCATTTTATAAGTATTTGTGTGGTTTTGTATTGAGATTAATAGATTTCTGCTGTAGATTAATATGCTTCTGTTGAAGATAGATGATTATATACAGTAAACTCTCGACTATTTTTTTTTATGGGTGCAGTTTAATTATTAAAATGTTAAATTTTTTATATTACAGTTTATGTAAGAGTAAATTGGTGTTATTTTTTTTCTCTATTTATGAATTGAAGTATAAGAAAATTTAATGCTTAAATACTGGTATATTATGTTTAAAAAAATTTAGTAATTACCGTGTTATTTTAAGTGGTAATGAAAATTTAAAATATTTTACAAGCTGTGTCTCATCTAATAGTTTTCCCTCTTTTTCATAGACGGTCTTTCTTCTGGCAAAATATCCTTCGTGCATGATACTTTGACTTGAAGAGGAACTTGACGCACCTTCGGTCGGATCGTGTTTCCCAGCCCTTGTCACAACCATTTACTCACCCTCGAAATTCTATATTCAGATTCCACCATACAACAGTAATAGCAAGAGAGGTATAGATATTTTATATATAAGTGATGAAAAAATTTATCAGTACTTTTATGATATAATAGTTTACTTATCTTTAATAAATTCGTATAATGGTGTTGAAAAATTATTAAGGAAATAAGTATACGTATTTAAGATAAATATTAAAATTTATTTAATTTATATATAAAAACTCAATAGTCAGAGTTTAATACTATAAATGTAAATATATTTTAACCGTTAAAAGCAAAGATAGGACTTTGAAAACTCTAAAGTCCTATCTATTTAATAAAATTTATTCATAAATTAAATAATTAAAAAACTGATTCAATTTTATTATTATAACTCACTACTATTAAATAAATAACTTATATATAATTAATAAATATTACTATTTACTTAGCCTTAATTGAAATATAATATAGTATTATTATTATATAATATTATATATAATATTATATACCCAATCAGCATTTTTCATATGAATATACAGGTTATATATTTTTTATTATATATTATAATCATAATTTTAATCATAAATTAAATGATTGATTTTTATATAATATAATTCAATATTATTATATAAATTATTTCAAATAATTTCATAATAATTGTAAAAATTTAGGATAATATGAAATAAAATCATTTACTTTTAATATAATGAGTTACTATATAATTATTATACGTTAAATGTGGAATATTAATATAAGGAAATAAAGCGT
>JABUQX010086940.1:10000-12500 GCA_015478945.1 Trachelipus rathkii
TAACTTATTCCTGTTTCTCTATTTTTCTTCCTACATATCTTTACTAAACCCTTGCCTACCTTAGCCTTGCCAAACCTAACCTGGTTAAACATATCAACCTTATACATTTAGCTGGTTTATTGTAAAGACTCTTTACTTATTAATCATTCTCTATCTTTATATATACCTATCTTTCTTAATACCTTGTCTAACGTAGCCTAACAAAACCTAACCTGGCTAGAAACACCAACCAAACACATCTAGCTTGTTAATTTCTAATAAATAAATATAAATGCGTATGTTGCTTTTTCTACTTTTGATTTCAATTCTCGAATTCTAATAAAATATAAATTATAGAAGCATATCATCCATCAGGCTCACTCAAATATTTATAAGACTAACCACCAATGGTTTGCGTATTAAGAGCACTTTATATATTTGATGACAGAATTTGTCTCGAAAAATTTAATTCATAGTGAAGAAACGAAACCGCAATATATATATATATATATATATATATATATATATATATATATATATATATATATATATATATATATATATATATATATATATATATATATATATATATCTTTATATATATTATATACTCATATATATATATGTATATATATATATATATATATATATATATATATATATATATATATATATATATATATATATATATATATATACTGTATATAAGTTTGATCGCTTTTATCTTAATGACCTTATTAAACTAGTCACCTTGTAATAGATTTAATAGCCAGTTTTGGAAAACAAAAATTAGTACTTTCATTTTTTCACTATTTATTTATAAAACATTCATTTCAATAATTGTCAAGTTTTAGAGAAGTCAAGCAGTTAAAATAATCTATTTATATAACTAAATCTGACTCCACTTATTTCATAACTTTTGTACCGATAACAGAGCTATGCCATGATACTGCAAAGGCATCTCAATCCTTGCCCTCGAGCATCAGACTTTTGCTCAACCTTGAACCGATAATTTCAAACTTTTTATGTTGTCATCTAAAAGAGTATAACATTTGTCGATATAATCATGAGTGTTAAGAATAACAATATTGTTACCTTTGTCAGAGCGAGAGATAGTTGTGTTGTTGTGTTTTTGGAGTGAGGAAAGGGCAGTGTAGAATTTTTTGGGGCAAGTTTTGAAATATAGAGTGTTCATTATATTTGATGTTAGTAAGCCTTTTAGAAAGTCAAAATTATAAGAATGATTAGGGTTGTTAATCTTCCAATTATCAAAATCTAGGAAAAATCTTTTCAAAGGATTACATTGTTGCACAGTAAAAAGAGGTCTCTAGAAATTAAATTCAACAAAATCTACGATAATAGCATCTTGGTAAAAAACTCCTCTCCGGACCAAATTATTAACATTTCAGACTATATTCTTTCCAAAGATTAAAAAATCATACTAGGATATGGCCTTTCTTTTTCTGTGCAGCAATGTGATCCTTTGAAAAGATTTTCCCTGAATTTTGATACATGGAAGATTAACAACCCTAATCATTCTTATAATTTTGACTTTCTAAAAGGCTTACTAACATCAAATATCATCAACACTCTGTCTTTCAAAACTTGCCAAAAAATTCTACACTGCTCTTTCCTCACTCCAAAAAAAAAAACAACATAACCATCTCTCGCTCTGACAAAGGTAACAATATTGTTATTCTTAACACTCATGATTATATTAACATATGTTATACTCTTTTAGATGACAACACATATTCCCTTCTTACAAAAAAAAAAACTTTAAATATTAACAAAATCTCTTCAACAATAAACTAAAAAAAATCTTTTCTAACTCTCCTTTACTACACAATGAACTAAAATCTACTCTCCCTAAACTCTCACAGTTCTATGGTATACCAAAAACACACAAACAAAATATACCCCTCAGGCTTATTATCTCTAACATTGACTCAACTACATACAAACTATCGAAATGGATTACTAACTCTTTGAAACCTCTCATTGGACACATCTCTTCTTCCCCCATTTCCAAATCCAAAGACATTAACACTAATACTCACAACCTTCTCAGTTTTGATGTTGTTTCCCTTTTCACTTCTTTCCGGTTCCTCTTACTATCTCTCTCCTCAACGCTTCTTTTCTGAAAACAACATTAACCTTTTTCATCCCTTCCCTCTCATTAAACAACTTATTCTCCTTACCCTAGAGCACAGCTATTTCCAGTTCAACAACACTTACTGTAAACAAAATAATGGTTTAAGCATGGGATCTCCCCTCTCTCCCATTCTTACAAATATTTTTATGGAACTCCTGGAAATCTATCATATTCTTCCCCATCTTCTTCTTAATAATTCCTTTTGGTTCCGCTATGTTGACGACATCTTCGCAGCCATTCCTGTCAACACCAATATAAATGATATTCTTAACCATATCAACAACATCTACCCTAATATAAAATTTACCATTGAACTTGGCAATAACAACTCCCTTCCTTTTCTAGATGCTCTCTTGACCTGGTCCC
>JABUQX010086940.1:17500-51186 GCA_015478945.1 Trachelipus rathkii
GTCAAATGAACGTAAAAACTATTAATGCTACAGTAAAACGGATACATTGGTTGAATGCTGGTCCAATTTTAGTGGCGGAAAAAGTAAAAAAAAAAAAAAAAAAAAAAAAAAAAAAAAAACAAAAATCTCAAAAACTACTAATAGCTACAGCGAATAGGAATACATGTTTGGAACATCCTGGTAAAACATTTCACACAGGAAAAATGTAAAAAAAAAATAAAAAAATAAAAAAAAATTATTTGTTAATAATTATATCATATTAGAAGGCCTATTTTAGAGACCTTTTATTGGTTTCTCTTAATAATAAAATAAACACTTTCTATTAAATTGCTTTTTTTTTTACTAAAGATACCCTCCCATGCTCTAAACCTAGGCTGGCCAGACGTCCCGTAATTTTACGGGACTGTCCTGCATTTCACTATTTTAGATCTTTTGTCCCGCAAAAATCTTTACCGTAATGAGGGACAGGTAAAGTCTAAGTACAAATTCTGGTTCAAGATAAGCAATTAAATATTGATTCTTTACTTATAAAGAGTTATTTCTTATTTGACTACTAATTTGATTAAAGTTTAATTTTGTGTTAGTAATATATAATACAATTGCTTGCCTATAAGTTTCCGGCTACTGTATATATGTTTAAAGTATAGCCAAGCAATAAATACTGGTCCTCGCATTAGTTTGAAAAGAAAGTCTGGCCATCCTTAGGTATAGCCGCAACCGATGGCAGAGTCCGGAGCTCTCGCCTTCGGGGAACTTACGTGGGGTAGGACAATTCCCCCCTCCGGGGAGGTCTTCCGGGAACCCCCGCTCTTTGGTAATTTGGGTGTCGCGGGGGTTCCTCGCCCTCCTACGGGTGTGAAAACGTCCCCCCATATGTACCCCGTCGGCCTCGAGCCCCTAGTGGTGCCTGTATAAAGCAAAATTAATAGAAAGTCTATTTATTTAACGAAAATCATAAAAGGTCTCTAATACTAATATTTCTATAATTATTAACATATTTTTTTTTTATTTATTGATTTTTTTTACATTTCTTATGTGAAATTTTACCAGGAATCCAAAAATGTATTCCTTACGGCTGTAGCTATTCAAAACAGATTTTATATATGACTATATATATATATTATATATTATATATAATATATATATATATATATATATATATATATATATATATATATATATATTATATATTATATATATATTTTTTTTTTTTTTTTTTTTTTTTTTACAATTCCCACAAAATTTGACCAGCATTCCACCAATGTATTCCGTTTTCTGTAGCATTTAATAGTTTTTAAAGATAGCATATACGGATAATACTAACGCTGGCCTAATATATATTATATATTATATATAATATATATGATATATATATATATATATATATTATATATATACTAATATAATATATTATTATAATATACGTATATATATAATGATCTGACTGTCTGTAGCCAAAGATGGACGTTTTTGAAAACAAGAGAGAAGAGAAGAATGAGAAGGATAGGAGAAGAACAGAGAATAGCGATGAAAAAGTTCAGAAGAAGTTTTCCAGAGATCTGTGCATTTTTTTACGTCGGATGGAGTGAAACTGTTGAAGACATGTATTGTGGGTAGGAATCGACTGGAGCAAATAAAAATAATTTATAAAACGAAAGAAAATATTTTATCATATCTAATTGAATTAAAATTTTGATCAACATTTTAATCAAAGAAAATAATATTTTTAATAATATAATGAAGTGGAGGAGCATAAAACTTCATATCAAGTTCTTTCGATACACTTAAAATATATATAAATTGGTAGTTTCACAAAATTAAGTTCATTTGAGGAAGAGCAAAATATCAAAATTAGTTCAGTAGTTACAGATCTATATTGAAGGCCACTGGAAATCCTGGAAATCCTGGAATCCTGGAAGGATTCCAGGATTCTGGAAAGTCCTTTCCCGTTTCCAGGAACTGGAAACTGGAAAGTACTGATTGAAATTTAGTAATTCCAGATTTTCTGGAATGTGTTTTACCGATACCGATACTTTTATATCTATAAATACGGACTAATATATATATATAATATATATATATATAATATATATAATATTAATATATGATATATATATTATGTAGTACATGCTTAGAGAATCGTTACATGCTTAGAGAACCGGTTCCCTGCAGATAGAATAGCACGCACCGTACAAGCACACTCACAACGCCCGCACATCCGCCCGCACCCGCGTATATATAGTATATAATATAATATATATATATAAATATATAATATATATATATAATATTATATAATAATTTATATATATATATATATATATCTATATATATATTATATATATACTATATATAATATATATATATATATATATATATTAATATTAAATACGTAAGTATGGCGCAGCGCACGCATGTAAAGGTTTCCGCGGCGTGGTCTTAGAGCGGAGATCCGCCTTGCGAGAGACGGCTAGAGCATTACATCCTCACTGTTCACTGCTGGCCTCGACTAAATTAAAATGAGGGGAAATAGAGGGGAGAAGAGAAGGCAGGGAGAGAGAAGAGGAGGTTTGTGAGAAGGGTTGAAACCAGAGAAAGAAATCTAATTAACTGTAAGCCTAAAGGTGTAGGTATCAGCTGCCATTATATTACGTAAATTTTATACTTTGAGAAGTGGAGATTAATTCCTTTGTATTGAACCCTCACTTCAAACTTGACAAGTTTAAAAATTTATGACTTTTTGTAAGAAGGAGATTAATTCCTTTGTATTGACCTCACTTCAACTTGACAGTAAAACTTTTATTGACTTTTGTAAAAATGGGGAGATTTAATTCTTTGTATTGACCTCACTTCAACTTGACAGTGTTTAAAAATTAGTGATGCGCTGAACAAAGCTTTTGGTACTACACCTGGGAACTAAAGCTATTCACAAAGAAGAAGAAAGGATTTTATTTCACTTTGTTTTCAAACTAATTACTTTAGGTGTCAAATGGAAATTTATGATGAGATGAACCAAAGCTTTTAAAGAACAAGGCTTGGAAATAAGAGATAATTAATGTTTTTTCCCTTCGTGTTTAAAAGAAGAAAGAAACAATTAATTTTCTTTAAGGGGAAAATATGTTTAAGAGAAGGGTTTTATTTATAATTAGTAAATTTGTGCAAAATTTTGTAAGAAAAAAAGAAAAGAACCAGCGTGCATGAATATCGTTTGCTATTGTTGTCTGAATACAAAGGAGCCAATGGAAGATAAAGAAAGTTCTTTTTTAAAAACTAAAAAGGAGCCGATCTTTGCGCTGAACGCGGGGGAGAGGGGATTTACAGAGTATAAAAAGGCTCAGATTCAGCTCTCAGAATCAAGTGACTTTCCAAGTGCAACAGAGAAGAAGTGTTTTTAAAATTCAAGGTTAGTTTATATATATATATATATATATATATATATATATATATATATATATATATATATATAATATATATATATATATATTATATATTATAATATTAAATATATATATATAATATAGTATTATATATATATATATATATATATATATATATATATATATATATATATATATATATATATATATATATATATATATAATTACGGTTGTATGCTTATTGCGCACAGCATGATTCATGATTTTTGAAAGAATTTTTTCTCTTCGAAGATAATTGCCAAAAATTTGAAGTGAATTTACGGAAGAAATGTGTGGATTTTTCATTCATTTATAACTTTTCACGTGTTCTTTGTTGGTTTCGTATATTATTATCAGCCATTATTATTTAGTCCCATTGTTATATTTTTATATTGTTATTATTATTATTATTATAATTATTAGTAATTATTAATTTTATTTATTAATATTATTATGATATATTAATGAATTACTATTTATAATATAAGTTGATAAGGTAAAAGGGGATAAAAGTCAAATAAGAATTTACAGTAGAATGTTTGAGTAATTTTTTTTCCTACTGATATTGTTTTCTTAAAATTTGAAGGTGAATTTTTTAACCAGCATAATAGTAATTGCATTATCAGAAGTTTGTTGCGGTTCGACTGATGTTACTCGTTCATTATTTTAGACCCCTTTTAATTTTCTTTGTTACTTAAATTTTGATTTTCATTGATAGTTTTATTTATGTATTCTATATATATATAATATCTTAGATTTTATGTCCATTAAAATATAAATACGTTTATTTTTTTTTAAATATTTTCATTTATATGTAATATAAATTTATAAAATTAAATATATTTATTTTGTCGTTTAAATATATAATGGTATATATATATATATATATATATATATATATATATAAAACATAGTCTATCTTATTAATAATCAAGGAGGAGTGTGGGGGTTTTGGGGTGGGGTGGTAGGGGGGGGGGGCTTAGGGGGTCGGGTTGGGAGAGCGGGCGTAAAAAAAAAAAATTTTAGAAAAAAAACAAAAAAAAAAAAAAAAAAAAAAAAAAAAAAAAAAAAAAAAAAAAAAAAAAAAAAAAAAAAAAAAAAAAAAAAAAAAAAATTTTTAGAAAGAAAAAAAAAAAAGGTACAGAATATTAATATAAAAACAATTTTACTTTTCTATTTTGTATGCCTACTAAATACATCTTTTTGTTACAAATACAACTTTTCAAAATATCAGGTTACAGAATACACTCTTATAATAAAATTTGTTTCCTATATTATTAGAATATATATTAATGTATGTAAATGTATCTTTATGATTTTCAATATATTATATATTATATATATAATATATAGTATATATATAATTATATAATATATATATTATTATATATTATATACATATGTTAAATTAAAATTATTTTAAATACATTTTTAATTAAAACAATATGATAATTTATTATTAAAAATTTAAAATTTTTTATTGTGAAAGACCTGAAAATAACTATCATTTGAGAGTAACGTATCCTTACAATGTCATTAAGAAAATATATATTAGAGCTATTATAACCCGCATCTGTCGAATAAATTTGGTTGAATCGGATTACAAATATCATTTTTACGTATCGAATTGTGATAACTATTAAAATAAAAATTATTTTAAATTATTCACTTTTTATTAATAAATCTTGATAGACAAGAAGTCGATGAAAATAAAATAGCATATCCAGGTCTTATTTATATAGTTGTAACCAGTGCCCTTAAGCTAGACTCTCTCAGAGTGGTGTTGACATTATTCCTGTTCGCACATTTCCAATATTAAACATCTGGAAGTCATTAATAGCGTAAACGTCTCTGAAGCTTTTCTTGAGGTATAAGAAATTTTTTTTTCGTTTTCATTCCATTTCTGTTAGAAGTTTAACAAGAATATTGCGTTATCTCGGCTCATTCTCTAACTCTGATATTCCATATAGACTATGACTGAGATAGGTAGTGTGAGAGATGCTGTGAAATTCAATTTGATATCCAATGTTCCTTGTCGAACTATATTTAGATGGATGCTGTACCGCAATTATCCTGACTAAGATCGTAAGCATACAGGTTGGTATGTGAAGCGTATGACTCGAGATTGATACCTGTTCCAACTTCAGAGCACCCACCCGTGTTGGAGAACAACTCTAGGAAAGGTCGGGCACACAATGGAGAACCATCGAGGGGATATTCTACTTTTTGAGAGTCTTTAATTTGAAAATCTTAATTATTGCTTATTTTTAAAAAGTTGCTATATTTAGTCAACATTAAAATTTATCATCCAAATAAAACTTCATTAAGGTTTGACATTATTACAGTTCACATAAATTAATTTAATCAATTAAGTAAAATTAGTTTAAACCTCCCATGACATTTTATTTCCCTTAATACAAAAAACAACTTTTTCTTACCCAATAATATATAGGGCACTGGTCATTTCCTGATCTGACTTCTTTTTCTATATTATTTTCCTTTCTTTTAGGTTATTTTCCTTCCTATCTTTGAGTTTATTGTTTTTATTTCCTTTGATAGTTTAATTTGTTTTTCTCTATTATTTAACCAACTATGGTGGCCTTTTTCTTTAATTTTTTTTTTATATTAACTCAACTGTGGAAGGGAAAGAAACAAGAATGATAAACCTCCTCATATTCACACATATCACTACACAACAAACCACAATCATTAACATAAGCGTAAATTTATTAAACATTTTTTTTATTATAATATAATGGTTATTTACTTCATGCCTATGTTATTATTATGTAGAACACACACAACACACACATCGCACACACACACACATACACACACACCACACCACATACACACTTACATCGCACCACCACGCGATATTTTGTATCCGTCAACTTTTGGATGCCTCACTTATGCAGGTCTAGATTTGATCTCATTTGATGCCTCAACTTTGATCTTCAGTTTTGATGCTCAACTTGATACCGTCGTTTGATGCATCACTGATCTCAACTTTTATAATTAGCTTGATACCTCAGCTTTGTGTTCATTTGATGAACTTCATTCTGATGTGCATCTGATACCACTAATTGAATTCATCTTATAGCATACACTAACATAGCACTTACCTACACTTATAGACACACTACACTGATATTCTTATTCACACATTACGCACATATCACATGAGACACTATTCCAATACACCACACTCACCCGCACCACACAATATATATATAATATATAATATATATATATATATTATTATAATATATAAATAATAATATATAATAATATTATATATATATATATATATATATATAATTATATATAAATCATTCATATGGCGGGAATATTGCGTCATGTTGGACAGCGAATATATCGGCACATAGCGGAGAGCGCACGCGGCGGCGCCGGACAGCTGAGAGATACCGGGACCCCAGCGGGTCGGGTGGCTGCCTGTTAGCGGTGGGGCTCATGCAGCCTGGGTTATTCCGATCAACTAATGTTAAATCTATACTTTATTATCTATTCTAGGAAATGTAACAATAATATGTAGCCCAAATGCAAAGTAATATTCTAACTAAAAGATAGAATATACACTAGAAATAAACTCACATAACCTTTAATACAAGTCAGATAACTGGCACCGCTAACAGCTAATGACTATGATTTACAGATTTGGTCTAAAATAGTTTTTCCTACACTCTGAAAAATACAATTCATTGAACGGTGTTAATATAGTCAAAGACGATAAAAAATTCTCGACAATTCACATACGAGTGTCATATAGAGATAAGATCACCCGACAATCATTAGTAGAAAACATCCTTTTACTGCTAAGGACTTACCGATCCAACATGTTCGTTTGAAATATATTTATATAAAAAATAAATACAAATGATCTTTCTATACGGAAATCATTTTTGACTGGTAGATCAATACCCCTCACAAAAAGGCAATCCTAAATTTTAGCTAATTTAGCCTACGTAGTTATTGCACGAACATTAACAGAAAAAGGTCAGTTGAAATATATTTTGTACCTGTAATTAGCTTAAATCGCCAGGTTACAAAGGATTACCTAAATTTTAACCTAAAGAATAGTTATTTCACACACATTTACAGAGAAGAGGTCAGTTCTATCTGTAGAGTGGCGGGTGTTGGTCTCGTGATGGATTGTCAATTTACATAGATAATAATAAAATAATAAAGAAACCCGAATTATAAAAAAACTTTGAAATATTTAGTTAACATCGAGCGAATAATATCATTAATGAATAATTTGTTATTTTTGTAAATAAAAACTTAGAATGATTTAATAAAATACCATGTTATGTTAGCAGAGAAAACTTATGATTTAAACCTTATTAATGGTTAAATAGTAAGCATAAAGTTCAACTAAACAGAAACTGGCTATACGGCTGCATTGTAGAGGGCAGGGCTGGCTTTACTGATTTACTGATTTAGCTTTAGGGACGTAAAATAATATGGTTTTATATAAAATTCAATAAAAGTTTTAGTAAAAGAGTATTTTAAAACTGATATTTATAAAATTATAAAAAAAAGTATTAACAGTTAATATAATAAATGTCATAATGATGATTTATTATAGAAATTAGAAACTTGAAAAATAGTTATATTTTGATAGTAAGATAAAGTACTGTTTAATTAAAATCATAAAATTTTTTAATAGAATATACGTTATATTTAATAGTGAGTGTGCGTGTTACGTGGTGTGTGTTTGTGTGTGTGTGGTGGAGGAGGGTTCAGGATCTTGTCGATGTAATTAAATCTGTGGGTAAGTAAATCGTTGGACGTGTAAGTAATCTGTTATGGTAAGAAATTGTTGATGTAAGTTTAAAATGTGTGTCAGGATAATTAAAGTCGTCAATAAAATATGTGGGTATAAGTATCAAGAATGTGTGTATAAGTGAAGTGTGTGTGTGTGTGGTGTGTTTGTGGCGTGTTTATTAAAGGTAAAGTAAATTGTCTATTGATTAATGTAAGTGCAAGGAAGTGTGTATAAGTGTCAAGTGAATTGTGTATAAGTGAATGCGTTGTGTGTGTGTGTGGGTGGTGTGTGTGTGTGCCTGGTTCTAAATAATAATAACAAAGGCAAAGTTTAACATACAGTATAATAAAAATAATAAAAATAAATAATAAAATAATAAAATATAATGAAAAAATAAATAAAAATAATAATAAAAATAAATAAAAAAGTATTAAACTAAATAAAAAACATAAATGTAATAATTATTAGTATAGGCCAGTAAAGCAAAGTTAATACAGACAAGCAAGTTAAGCAGTCAAGGCAAATAAAGGCAGTAAAAACATGATTAAAAGCTTAAAAACCTGATTAAGCAGAAATCTAAACAAGCATAAATCCCCCCTTGTTTGGTAACACCTCTATTGATACTGATTTACGCTTAAAGTATAATTAATGTAATAGTGATTAAGAGCAGTAAAAACATTGATTTAAGCACGTAAAAATGAGTTACTAAGCATAAAACATATTTAATGCAGTAAAGCAGTAAACAAGCATATAATCCCCTATGTTTTAGTACCTCTATTGATTTACTGGGATTTACTGCTAAAGGTATTAATTTAATAATATTGAGTAAAGCAAAAACATATAATGAAAACAGTAAACATGAGTTAAAGCAGAAAAACAATAACAGTAAAAGCAAGTAAAACAAAGCATACTAATCCCCTAGGTTTGGTTAACAAACTATGATTTACTGGGGAGTACTGCTAAGGTTGTATGTTAATGTGTTATAAATCTCGTACAGTTGTGTAAAATAAAATGTTATATATTATGCCACTCTCGTTTTTTCTTCTTACATACATTTTAAAAATAAAATAAAAGTTATTAAAGTAAAGTAAAGTAAAAATAAGGTTAATAAATATATGTTTAATAAGTTTAATAATTCAGTTTTAGGTTCGCGGAAATGTTTTTAATAAAAATGTTTAAGTATAATAAATGAAGACGTAAGTATATAAGTTTTGCATTCGCCGGGCGGGCGCACCTGCGGGTGCGGGGCCTCCGATCCTTTGGCTGGGAATGGGGCTCTGCTGCGGCCGGGGCAGCTATGAAAACGGGAAGACATAATATTAACTCTGTTCTACGATGTGGGGATGAGCCATCAAAGATGATTCATCAAAGATGAATCATCAATTTAGATGGTTATCAAGATGACGTCATCAAAGAGAGTCACAAAATGAACTCAAATTGAGGTACAATGCTGAACATTAATGTGAGCATCAATGCTGAGGGCATAATGCTGAGCATCAAAAATATGAGTGTGTGATGAGTGTAAGTGTATATGGTGTGGGTGTGATTGTAAGTGTATATGGTTTAAGGTAAGTGTCAATGGAGAGTGTAAGTGCTTATAATTGTTATAAAAATACTAACTCGTAGGCAAGGTCATTCTAGAGATTTGTAATAGACACCAATCGATTCCTCCTACCTTATTACTAGGGGTAGACACCATAATTAGGGCTATTCTAGGCTCAGGGGAGGCTAAAAAGGCTTGAAAAAAGTGCTTTGCACTATGTGGCACTCACTTGCACTATGTGGCACTCACTGACATCATTAGCACTCACTTGGCACTCATTGGCACTTATCATTGCACCATGGCACTTTCACCTCTACTCATCTATACTCCTAGAACACTAATGAACATCCCTAATACTCTTACGGTTGATTGGGAACCATCAGCCATCAAGTAGCGTGGGTCAAATGACCCCCGGTATCGTCAAGCTTTGGAGCAAAGGCCAAGGACAAAAAAGTTAAGACATCAATAAAGGGCTAAGTCCCTAAAGAAGACAAAAATACCGGGTGGGTATCAAGATTGACCATTGAGACCAAAGGAGGTCATGGTGTTTTGACGTAGTATAAGTTAAATGTAATGTCATGGATAAATTATAGTGTTATATGTGAATAAGTGACTATAGTGAATGTGTGTATTAAATGTGTGTGTGTGTGTGTTGTTGTGTTGTGTGTGTGTGTGTGTGTGTGTGTTTGTTGTGTGTGTGTGTGGTTGTGTGTGTGTAGTGTGTTAAGTTAAGAATAGATTCATACAATGCGTTCATGGAACGAAATTTGACGGGTGGGCCACGCGTGGCAAAATTTGGTTTAGCGTGCCAAAATGACCCTTGGTATCCTGCAAGGTAAGGTGCGAATATATTGGTCAAACAAGGAAGACAGTCAAAAAAAATAGGGTAAGCCCTAAAGAAATCAAAAATACCGTGGGTCAAAATTGACCATGAAGGGACAAAAAATTAACGTGGCCAAAATGACCCATGGAAGACCAAAGGGTTGGTCGAAATTAGGGTGGGCTAAAATTGACCCATGGAAAGAGCCACAGGTAAGCCAAAATTACGTGGGCCAGAAATGCCCACGGAAGACAAAGGTACCAAAAATTATCCGTGGCCAAATTGACCCCATAACCAAAGGTACCAAAAATACCCTGTGGCAAAATGACCCATGTCGATAAAAATTAGGGGGCGTAACATAGGGGGGTAATACGTATAGGCGCATAGACGCAACTCGGTGGCGCAACCCCTTCTTCGAAGGTTGCCAGAGAATTAGGGTTGCCCGAAATAAAATTATGGTGCCAAAATTGGTTCTCAAAAAATTGGTGTTTCTCAAGCAAATTGGTCTCAAAAATTAGGGTTCTCAAAAATTGGGGCCCAAAAAATTAGGGTCTCAAAAAATTAGGGTTCTCAAATAAAATTTAGGGTCTCAAATCGAAACTCCCCTAGAGAGGACAAGGGCAGTAAATTTGGCCAAAATATGACCCATGGACACAAAGGGTGCCGATAAAAAAGGTCAAGCCCAAAAAGGTGAAGCCAAAAAAGGTCAAGGTCAGTAAAAATTTGGGCCAAAATTGTTACCATGCCCATCCAGAAAAAAAAAAAAAAAGGGGTTCAAAGAAAAGGTCCATAAGGTACAATTGGTCAACAAATAGGTCAAGGTCAGTCAGCTCAGTAGGGGTCAAGGTCTTTTCGTGGCAAAACGTTAGCGCATACTATCTATTTCATTATTATTATTATATGATTATATTATTTATAATATATAATTATATTATTATTATTTATTAGTTATTATTATTATGATATTATTATTATTATTTTATATAGCAATATTATTATTATTATTATTATATATATATTATTATTATTATTTATTATTAATATATTATTATTATTATATTATATTATTATTAATTATTCTTATATATTATATTTTTAATTTGCTACTGAGTTCTGCAAAGACTTTATCGTAAATTTAGTTCCTATATTTAACTAAAAAATATCTCATTTCTACCATAGAAATTGCCTTTTACAGTCCATACATTGCCAACTGTAAGATTTTGCAAATTCTCTTGTGATCATGGCTAATAATTATCAAATGGGTTTAAACCAACAATTTCATAAAATTTTGAAAACTTTAATCTTTCCTTTGAAAATTACTGGCATGAAATTTTGATGTGTCCAACCCATTCTTTGGTTATGAATTCATGTTTTTAATTCTATTTTATTCTTATTTATTTTTAATTTCCATATCTAGAAGGGAAACATCTCTAAGAATTGCTACTCAGATCCGATCCGGAGGTGATTCGAACCCTCGTAACCTTCGAACCCGCTAGTCTACTCGCTGTATCGTTGGTTAGATTCCGAATTTCATGTAACACCGTAACTCAAATTTTAAATTACAAATTTTTAATATTTTTAATTAAATTAGACGAATACTAAATAGCCTTATATTTAAAAACATTAGTGGCGAAAAATTTCTAAAACGTACTTGACATCATAAATTTATATAATAATAGAATTTTAAATAAAAGGTATATACCTTATAGAGTAAAAGTTCAAGCCAAGAAATTTGGAAATAAAAATAGAAACAATTATTAAAATAACTTATTCTGGGGTAGAAATCTTGAATAACTATAATATAAATAAAATAATAATAAATAAATATTATAAATATCAATAATAAATAATATATAATAATAGATAATAAATATGAAAAAAATAATAACAATAATAATAATAATAATAATAATAATAATAATAATAATAATAATAATAATAATAATAATAATAATAATAATAATAATAATAATAATAAAAATAAAAATAGATGAATAAATAAAATAAACAATAAATGAATAAAATAGAAATAAATTAATAAATAAAATAAACAAAACATAAATAAAATTAAACTAGCTTAATAAACAAAATGAACAATAAAAAAATAAAATAGAAATTAAATAATAAATAATATAAACAATAAATAAATAAAATAAAAACACATTAGTAAATAAAATAAACAATAAATAAAAATAAACTAAAAATAAATTAATAAACTAAAAATATTAAGGTTACAAAATAAAATTTAGAAATGATTATTTATAAAATCTTATGACGTGAACTTTTGAACTTTGACCTGATTTTACCACAGAGAAACAAAAACAAAGTCCCAATACAAAGAATTTGAAAGCTTTTTTTTTATCTCATTTTTATTTATTTATTTTTTCTATTTTTTTTATTTATTTTTTTTGCACATAATTGAAACCATTTAAAATTATATAAAATCATTTAAAAGCATTTAAGAATGGTAAACATAAATTATTTCTCTTTATGCGTATACGTTACAACATAAAATAAAGCAGTTCTAGTTAACCCATTATTACGATATTGGGCTGACATGCCCCTTCGTAAATCACGATACCACACTCATCCAGTATTGCCTCCGGATGAGAGTGAACAGGTGCTTACTGAAGGTAGTGAAAGTAGGAAGGTGCATGGGTGGTTAGCCACAAGAAGTATCCCTTATTCAACCCCACATTCCTTTTATGATGAAATATCCATTCTTTATATAAAACGTTATATAAAATATGGTAATAAAAGCTTTAATTGCTCTAAGATTAAACATTCTCTCTCTCTCTCTCTCTCTCTCTCTCTCTCTCTCTCTCTCTATAAATATATATTATATATATATAATATATATAATATATATATATCTATATATATATATATATATTATTTATATATACTATATATATATATAATATATATATATATATATAATATATATATATATTATATATAATAAAATATATAATAATATATATATTAATTATATATATAATAAAAATATAATATATAAATATATATATTAATATATATATATAATATATATATATATAAATATATATTTATATATATAAGTATATATATATAATATATAAATATATATATATATATATATATATATAAATATATATATATATATATATATATATATATATATAATATATATATTATATATATATAATATTGCATGAAGTACAGGCAGTCCAATTTTTTAACTCGCTGATAACCAGTAAGTAGTTAAAGAAAATATATGCCTCTTTTGAAATATTTAGCGGTCCAATATATCTTAGTAAAAGATTCTGTATCGGCTTAGAATTAACTCGAATACTGCTGATTCTCAATTTCCTATAAAGTGGGTGATACATTTGAAATGGGTTGTATAAATGTTTTGCTGTACACTTCCGTTTTTTTTCCTGTGCATATTTGCAATTTATAGATTTTTAACATCATTAATAATAAAAAATCTTTACGAATCAATCTTTTAAACAATTTTGTGAAGTTATATTATGACAAATCGCAATTAATGAATGAATAAAATCTTATGAAATCTGTTATATTTATATATAATATATATATATATATATATATATATATAATATATATATAATAATATACTTATATATATATATAGTATATATATATAAATAATATACATGGGCGCACGTAATGGGGGCAGGTAGGGCCATGGCCCCCTAGGTTTTATGAATCTCAATGAGAAATTTCCCGACAATTAATTTTTTTTCAGATCACAGTGGCTTAAAAGACAAATAATGTACAATATAACAGAAATTTTATATATATAAAAAATATATATATAATATATAAAGATATTATATAATAATATATTACAATATATATATATATATAATATTATATATATAATCGAAAAGCCTATTTTTTTATCTTGAGATACTTTGTGGCTGGAAATTGTAGGGAGAACCATGCCTACCTAGCCAGACTTGTTTACGCGGCCGCTCATGTATAATCCTTCATCCTGCATGTTTTGCCCGCCCAATCAGAGAATCGTAAGACGTTGGAAAATAATTCTGAATGTATTATTTTTTTAAAACCAGGCAATTAGACTTAGATGCATTAATCGCTTTTTATTTGCTCTACACACTTAATAGAATAATACACGAGATGACGTCACGATTGGAAAAAAATTTGCAATTAGTCCTGGGAAGAGAGGTACTGCTTGTGTGCTTGAGAAGCGAAGAATAGTGAGGGGTTAAAAAATATTATTTATCATTCATCTGACGAAGAATACTGAAAAATGATAAACTTAAAAATTAAATAAGGCCTGAGGATTGATAAAGTTATCACTTGTGATTGAACATCTACGAACCCATTTAGTAGATGTCGATGATAATCAACTGGTATTGAACCAAATCTTGTTATTGATATTAAATTTAGTAGTGTTGCTACTTGGGATATAGTGGTACCAAGAGGAAAATATCCTGGATAATTGGAAAATTACATAATGGAATCAATATAAAGATATAAGTTTACTATTAACAAAAACCGGTAAAGAGACCATTATGTGGTACAATTTTTAAAAGATGCTAAGAGGAAAAACTCCTTTCCTTTATGAATAGCAGATCTGCACAATTCTTGGCTACCGTATTCTAAAATATTGAAAGTATCGTTTTGTAGATTGTGTGCATATTTAGACATTCTATAAAAAGAGACATATTTGGCTTCCTTTATTGTAAAACCCATTTAGAAAATATAAAGCATGCAATTCATGTGCTAAACCATGAAAATTCAGAAGGCAATAAAAGACTTCCTCAGTAGCGCAACATTCTAATGATTATTAGATTGTGTAGCACAAGGAAATTAAAACTGAATAATATAGAAATGTCAGCTATAGTTGATTCAGGTACTGCAATGTTGGCTGAGCCCTTATTATTAAAAAAAAATAGGCAAAAAATGGCACCTAAAATTTCTACTTTAATATTTTGTTGCACTTATGATGTGCTATTTAGAGGTAACCGACTGCAGATACCGTCAATTTCTTCGAATTTGCTCAATTCAAGAGTAAAAGCTGGAGAATGTTGTTGTCTCTGTGGAACATTTGAAATCAAGCGGAGTAATAGCTAAATACACATCACATATGATTCAGAATGAACTTATATTATTTGTGGAAAGTTAATATGTAAAAATTTTGAATGAAGTAAACAATTGATATAAATATTTTCTGCTCTTTTTTAAAGGCATGCGAGGCATGCAGGCATATCGGAACAGAACAGCTCATCGATTGGTGTTGCGCTTCGTTGATAATGATATCAATGTACGTGAAGAATTCTAGGCTTTACTCCTCTTAAAAACTTAAAGCTGAAGATTGCCAGAGCTATATTGTCTACTGCACGAGATTTTACAATTTAATATAGTAGAGCTTGTTGGCTTGGTTTGATGGGTCGCTCCACCATGATGGCAAAAGAAAATTGGAGTCAGAATTAATAAGAGCATGTATGTCCTAAAGTAAAGAAGAGATCCTAAAATAAGAAAAGTGGTTCAGCACAACAGATTGACCTAACTAAAGAGGTCCAGCACAATACACTATAAATAAGAGGGTCCAGCACAAACATATGACCTTTAAAATAAGAAGGTGGGGTCAGCACAAACAGATGACCTAAAATATAAAAAAATCTTCATGTGTTCCTATCGTTTCAATTAATAATACTTGACGTATAATACTGGTTCAAGCATTTCGAAACATATTGAAAGTAAAATATTTATAAATTTTCGTGAAAAAATTCTCGCAGAAATTTTGTGGCTAATATACTATTGTTATGCCGAAACCACGATAAGTCTGCCAATACAAAATCAACTAGGATATTTGAAGAAACACATTTTAGCCAAATAAAATTAATCATAATAATAAAAATCTTTGTTAATCCAGATGTAGACCAAGCCACACGAACTGCAGCATCTCAGCTTTCATCAGCAGCAGGAATTCCTGCAATTTTCTGCATCTTTTTTAATAATCTTCAAGCCATGTGTGCGTTTTGTCGAGCCTATATGAAATATCATCAAACTAAAGTAATAAATTGGGATGAGGTTCATTGTTTCATAGAAAAACTTTTAAATATTTTTAAAAACTGATGGAAATGAAAATATTGGCAGTCTCTTTTTAAAGAATTTAAAAATCTAAGAATTTTTGCAAAGATTTTTCATTTCCCAGTATCCAAAGGAGTTTCAGCCTCAGGGACATCAAAAAGCTCTGCTGAATTGCTTCAGAGTTGCCCCCATTTATCTTTATTTGATTCGTTTTATTTCATTCTCTTGAGTTCAATTTTCGGAAACATATAGACATCGACTTTCCTTCCTATTTGTGCACCCAGTTAAACAAGAAAATTAACCAATATCCGAATATTTAAAAAAATTGAAACTCAATTATATACTGAATTTAATATTGACAAACGCAATTGTTGGAAGCAGATCTTTGTTAACTTATCTGTGAATGTTCAGATAGGGAACAATATAGATGAAAAATGACTAAACAGCACATTACTACAAAATCATTGTACATTTTTTCCCAACAGTTCCACAAGCTATCAAAGTAATTTACCACATTCCATCAACTACTGTTGTGCAATTGAAAGGTCGTTTGTACATTACGACATGTAAACGTGGCTAAGGTCAAACTATTTCAGACGAAAGATTAAATGGGGTATGTTTACTAAGCATTCACAGGATGAAACGTTTCACGTCAAAACATCACTTGATAGAAATATTAATACTGATTTTAAGTAAAAAATAATAATATTAAATACTATTTTCATGCTATAAAGGAAACACTCTTAATAATATAAGACTTCTGTACTAGTGTGATAGCCATTTTGAAATTAAAACTTTTTCGTAATTATGAATATTTATAATATTGGCTGTGGTGAATTATCATTTTTTTATTATTCAAACCTTGAAAACACTGTACTATAAAATATGATATAATATCATATAATATAATATATATATATATAATATACTATCATATATATATATATATATAATATATATATATATATATATATAATAATAATATAAATATATATATATTAAATATATATATATATAATAATATTTATTATTATAGATATATATTTGGCGCCCCCCCCTAAATTTTTGCATAAACGGCGCCATGTAAGTAATATATTATTTATATATTAATAATTATATATATTATATATATATATATATATATATATATATATATATATATGAGAACTACACCCCATTACACCTGAATCTGCAACTTGATAAACAAAGGAATATCTTAGACAACAAAAAATTACACTCCCAACTACTCTTCCAGAAACTCACTAAAACAGCACAAAATTCTAATCTCATTTCCACCCATAAAGGCAGAAAAGTTCAAAAAACACCTAAGGACATCAGGGGAAAACCATAAGGGAAAAAAGAAACACGGCAGGTAAGTGAAACGTCTCTTCTACTCCATAATAACCCACACACACACATAACCGAAGCTTTAGAAAGGAAAAAAAGCCTCTCCCTTCCCGCAAACAACACTGCAATATCCTTGCACAACACTACTCCAAAATCTCAAACAAACCCACTCACCCAAACAATAGAATTGTGGAAAAATCCTCAAAAAAGACAAAATAGAAATCAATCCAAACCCACCAATTACTACACTAGAAATTGGTCTCGCTTATCAAAACTAAATTCTCCATCCCTCTGGCCCAGAGACAACATCTCAAACCTCCACACTAAACACCTCGTCCAATGCATCCTCGGCCTCTACAAATATATATTCAACAACTGGAGATCTGAGTCAACTCCAACAGAATGACATCCTCCCTGGAAAAATCTCAGTTACTATACCCAAATTAAAACCCAGAAAAGATCAACCTCCCCTCTTCAAACTCGACCCATATCCCTCCTCTTTTCTTGTGCAACCTAATGGAGAAGAGTTTCGTCTAAATATCCAGTCCACACTCCTACTCCACAACCCATCAACATGGCTTCAAAAAATCACTGATCACCACTGACAGACATCAATCATCATTGCACACCGCAAGTACTCTAAATAACTCCATTAACCCTAACAAAACACCAAAAATTCGCGGCATAACTTGACACATCACGTATCCTTTATCACCTTCACACTCGAATGAAACAATCACAATTCGACACTACCATATCAAGATCATATTTCTCCTAGAACAAATCAACTGTGATCAACAGTCTGGTACTACTCTAATCTTCATCTACCAACAGAATCAAATTACACAAGAATCGCAAGACACGCTTAGAATTATTACAGATTGCATGAAAACTACTCCAATCCAACATTCTGATGAACAAGCTAAAATTCTCTCCAATTCAGGACCACAGACTGATAGGGAACAAAATTCTATGCCAAGGCTCTTGACCACTATCCATGTCATAATTTCCATTCCCCAATCTCCAAAACAACACAATTCTCTTTCAAAACAATTCACACACACTACAAATCCATGCATCCTCAACAATCGCCAACCGCATGATCACCTTATAGCAACTCCGCACGCAGAAATTATCACAACACAGAAAACTCTCTCCACGAGAGACTCAATATTACAATCAGACTACGATTCCAACTTCCATAACGCAACGCAACCTCCTCTACTTTGCCTAGGATGCCTAAGACATGAGGTTTAAGATGCGTGTTTGGAGAGTATGAGTTCGATTTTGTAGTTTGTATTTGGTATTAGGTATATGTTTTTAAGTAATGTTTGTGGTGTTACGTTTAGTATAGCGTAAGAGTGATAATGTAATTAAGCTATTAACTGGTTTGTGTTTGGATTTAAGATGTTTGTTTTAGCAAGTTTTGAAAGCTTTTGTTAAATTGTGGGTTGAGGATAGTTTAATTTTTAAAAGTATTTATGGATTATTGTTTTTCTTCTGGTCTAGGTTCACTTAATACCTCAACAAAGTTCATGAGCTCTTAAAAATAAATTGGATAGTGTAGCGATGAACCTAGAAACAGGAAAAAAACAAAATCATAAATACTTTTAAAAAAATAAACTATCTCAACCATTTACAAAGCTTTCAAACTTGCTAAAAACAAACATTTAATCAAACACAAACTTAATAGCTATATACATAATATACACATATACTAACGTAAACACACAATTTACTTAAAAACTAGTACCGATAATACCATCCAAAGTACAAAATTGAACCTCATAACTCTCAAACACGCACCTAAATAGGTAATTCAACATCCCAATCTAAATATTCCCGGCATATAAGAAATCCCCTGCCCTAACTGCAATTAAACACTACTTAAGGTGAAACACAACTTGACACACGTATTATCAACAATATAACACGACTACAGACTGATAAACTTCCCTCCTCAGCTCGCCGTACAATAGAAAAAAGCTAAATCACGTTAATAACATCAGATCCTCTCCAAACTTCATTAAAACCCATACAAGACACACAACAAGAAAAAAACGAGTTAATTTAATAAAAATAACCCAAATTAAATATCTCAAACAGGAAAACCCTTCAGTAAACGCAGCATTACACAATTTACCATATAAAACAATATCTAAGAAACTTAAAAATGCCTCCACTATATTTAACCACATACTCTGTTCCTCTTAATATTCAACCAAGGTGCCAGAATAAAGAACTTAATCATACCGGATTCCTTCAACTTTGCTCATCGTTCAATGAAAGTTACCCACCGACGCGGAACGAAAGCTCGGGACTCTTACAACTAAATTTTCAAGCATATGTACTGGTGACACACTATTTCTGTGTGTATAATAATCAGTGCAAATAAGAAATTAATAAACATCTCTCGTTAATTCATGGTTAAATTTGTGTCGCCTCCAGGGTTTAAATATAATTATAACTCTACGTCCATTGTAGATTCATTATTAGTATAATAAATATATAATATATATATATAATATATAATAATATATATATATATAATATATATATATTATATAATATATATATATATATATATATAACCTATATTATATATATATATATATCATAATATATATAATAATTAAGTTTTAATATATATTATATATATATAAAAATATATATATATATATATATTATATATATATTATTATATATAAATTATATATATATATATACTATATAATATATTATATATATATTAATGAAAGGAATTTGATATTGAAAGTTTTTTTACATGTGCTCGTAATATTAAAGGAAAGTTCATTAATTCCGGTTCCGTGCCGGAATTTTTGGATACCGTCTAAATTCCCTGTTCCGTACACCACTTATATATATATAAATATATATATATATAATATATATATATAATCATATATATATATATAAATATATAAAATTATATATATATATATAAATTATATATATATATTATATAATATATATATTATTGTCACTTTGAAAAGATCATAGAACAAATGACAAATGAGAGGAGAGAGAGGAGCGGAGAGAGAGAGAGAGAGAGGATGGAGAGAGAGAGAGAGAGAGAGTAGAGAGAGATTTTCTGCCAAACATCATAAAAGTGCAAGCCTCATGTAATCATGATTTCTTTCGTAATCGAACAACGAGTCAATACTTAAATAACGTATACCTGTTCAAGAAATTGATCATCGGATCATCGCCACGCCACAGTACCAATAAAAAATGTTTATACGTAATAACTCATTGTGTCGCACACGTCCTTTCCACGGAGAGCTTAGACTTATTCGCAGGAACATTACTAGACGGTGAAGCCCATCGACAGCATGTCCCAAGCATTCTATTGGGTGTTGCCCATAGGTTTCAATGCAATATATGTTGTACAGCTATTACAATCATTCCACGTGCACTCGCAATGGGTAGGTTTGATTACACATTTCAATAATGCCACCAACCGACTATGTCTTCTTCTTACTTGACTGATTCCCCTTATCGTGCATATTACACACACTCTATGTACATAAACGAATACTTTTCACATCTCACTGTGCTTCATAATGCACATTGTCTGTATAGTTACTATATATAATATTATATATATATATTATATATATATATATATATAATAATATATAGTATATATATAATATATATATATATATATATATTATATGAATTATATATTAATATATATATATATATATATATATATTATCTATACTATATATATATATATATATATATATATATATATATATATAATGTAATATATTATAATATATATATATATATATAGTATATATCTATATACTATAATAATAATATATTATTATATATATATTATATATATATATATATATATATATATATAATAATATACCTGTAGTTACATTCTAATTCCAAATTCTGTCGTTATATTGTTTATTCTTCTGTAACGAGGCTGCTAGAGTCAGTTTCGCCTTCTTCTTTGCTGCCTTTCAAGCGTGGTTAATCCTTTCTCCTGTAATAAATAATTGTTATGATATCTCCGATTCATTAATAACCATAATATCTTAAGATGCAAACTCTTATGTGAATAATTTTTGTTAATAACAGGAACAAGAATTTATTTTATCAGGAAGCTTAACTTTTATGATCAAGCAAATTTTATGCTTTGGAGTTTAAAGATTATTTTGTTTAGGAATACTTATATTGCTAATATGAACTATTTTTCCATTTGTTAACAGTTATGCGTGCTCAGACTAATTTTTGGAAAGAGCTTCTAAGTATTTGTTTTAGATTTTGTTTTGGAGGCCAGTCTGTTGTGCTTCAATAGAGTTGTTCAGTAGATGTACCTTCGAATTTTCCTGTTTGGTTTTTGGAATAAGCATCATTCTAAGCAATGAAGCGAGGAGCTTGAAGCAGTTGAACATCTATCCATTTAACACATCACACCCTATGTTTTATTGGCATATCAGTTTTTATACTACTGTGGACAACAGAATACAAGGGCTTTTCCTATATCGGTAATGTTCTCTGCTTTTTTTTCAAAACCTTCATTATTAAGTTTTTGATCTGAAGCTAAGAAGGTTAATAGTTTGAAAACGCATCGGGTCAGGTTGGTATTCTGTGCAATGGTACAATACTCGGGAATTTCAATGAAGATAGCGAGCATTCAAGTTGTTGATAGAATCCCATTTGAAAAAGACAATGAATATCGAATTTTACGAAAAGAACCGGGAAGCTGTAGCAAATTTTGTTAAACTGGATACCATGAAGCTGTTTCTTATGTATTTCGATACGCTGAAAACGAATATATAACCTCCAAATTTGCACAACGGGCTTAGTTTTTTTTTGTTGTAATTTTACATATTTCATAAACTAACAATATAATTTACAGAGTGTAAAATGTCTTGTTTTGTTTAACTATTTTCTTGCGATTTTATAAAAAAAAAGCTGATCGCCAGCAATATAAAGCGTAAATAAGTAGGAACCAAAATATAGATAAAATAAACGCCAAATATGATAAAACTCGATAAAAATAAACCTCGGTCCGACGTTTTCGATGAGTCAATTTGCCTTCGGTTTGTATCTGGAGTCATTGAATGTGAAGTTTATGTTTAAATTGTTTGATTATATATATATATTATATATATATTATATATATATATATATATATAATATAACTATACTATATATATATTATATATATATATAATATATATATTATATATATATATATATTATATATATATATATAATATATATATATATAAAAGTTCAACTATTGTTTTTTTCACGCTTACAGATCAGATACCTTAATTAAATTGCCACGAAATTGTAAAAATGATACAAATTTTGTTACATTTGTGGTGAGGTAAGGTTGAAGTCCAAATGAGGAATATTACTCTCCCTTAATATAAACAAAAGCATATAAATTTGATTTTGAAGTTTAGTTGGTTTGATCAAAGATAAATCTTGGGCACCCATATTTTGATGTGCGTCTTGTGAAACATTACTTAGTGGTTGGCTTAACGGACAGTCAGACATATGCCATTTGCAATTTCAATGTATGGAGGGAACCAAAGGATCACTCAATGGACTGTTAACAGTCGTGATTACAAAAATTGCTGGAATAACAATCAAGCCCAGAAGACCATCAAATATCCAAACCTACCTTCGGCTATTAGGACTGTTCCTCACAGCGAAGAGCTTCCTATCCCTGCATCCACCCTGAAAATGTGAATCTCCATGTCAGAAAACCTCGGACGTAAGAAGATTTAACCATTTACGTCCCAGAATGACGACTTTTAAGATCCTTGCTTATGAATGAATGTCCACAGAACTCAATAGAATTAATCAGCATGGAACTCAAAATGATCTATGTTCGCATCTATCATTGTCAAAGAAACAGGCAGAACTATTGTATCTAGATTAAAGGGTTGGAATCTTCTTGAGAAGGAACTACAATTTCCTCTATCGGCGACGCGAAGAAGAATTGCCGACGCTTTTTATCGGTAGACGGAATTTAGTGTATTGTACTGATGTTGAATTATTAATGAGAGAATTAGGAGACTTGTCATGATCCTAAGGAATGGAGATCGTTTATAGATTCTTCTAAACAGTTTAAAAAGCAGTGCCTTTCTTACATAACTTATGCTGTGCGAAACCTTCGACTCCTATTGCTATGGAGCCCATATGAAAGAGACCTACGGACAACATGAAAATTTTGGTATCGAAAATACGATACGAACAGCATTCTGGGAATATATGCGGCGATTTTAAAAGTTATAGCACTTTTTTAGGTCTCCAACAAGGATATACTAAATTTTGCTGTTTCCTATGCGAGTGGGATAGCAGAGATCGCAAAAATCATTTTGTCAAGAAGCAATGGCCTAAAAGAAATCTACTACCTGGAAATAAAAATGTAATTTTTCAACCACTTGTGAAACCTGAACTCGTATATCTTCTTCCTTTGCACATCAAACTCGGGTTAATGAAAAATTTTGTAAAAGCGATGGATAAAAGTGGTTCCAGGATTCCTATACGTAAATAAGAAATTGCCTAGGATCATGAGGCTGAAATTAAAGAGGGTTTGTAGCCATAATTAAGGGAGGCTAATGAAAGAGACCATCACTTGAGAAAGCTTGGAATAATATTGAAGAACCTGCATGGAGATCGATCCTTTAAAAGGTCATAACTGGGTTTCTAGGCAATATTAACGGCCGACAACTATGATAGAACTGAGTTTTTCGAACTCCCTTGCGAAATAAAATAAAGCAATTGGTGTAAACATGTCCCTAAAAATACCATTTCCTTCCATTCACCCTTGAACTTTTTTCCTAACTGGCAATCTTAAGCGGCTATAAGCGACGAACATGGTGAGCGGTTCCACCAAGATATTTCAACTATTGAAAAACCGTTATCAGGGAAATTGGAATCCAAATATGCCTGCAGACTATTGTTGGGGACTTAAAGGGATGTTCCTCAAGCAAATTACAGTAGATAAATCTCAAAATCTACCCATTAAATTGCAGAACAGTATATCTAGGTGAGTAAATCTAAACTAAAGCTTATCATCTATAACAATATTAATTTTTTTAATTTTCGAATAAAAAAAAACCCTGCCCGTTAAACAAAAATGGTAAGCAAATTCGGAATCAGCTCACAAAACTCCATAAGAAACACCTATTTTTACTCATTTAACAACAAAAAGTGAATTTTTTGCGTCCATGTGTCTTCAGTCGTATATGAAGGCCGGGTGTCCTAATTTTTTTTTCCTAACTAAATCTGGCATATCTTCTTTATTAATTTCATATGATTAAGTATGTCCAAGACCGGCTTATTTTTTAAATCATACTGTCATAAATTTTAACTTAATAGAACATTCTAATGCTAACATGTTAATGAACTAGGTTCAAGATGAAGAAAAGTTTTTTTTTCACCTTGACACTGAAAATTTTAATAATTTATATTATCTCACCTGCATCAGAGTTTGATGCTTAACCTTCACCTTACTTTTGCTATCTCCAGGTTTTGTATACTATATATATATCTATTATATATTATATATATATATTATATATATATATATATATCATATATATATATATTATATATATAATATATATATTATATAAAATTAAATAAATTTAATTTATATATAATATATATATAATATATATATTATATTATAATATAATTATATAATAATATATATTTTAATATATTTATAAATATTTATATATAATTTCTATATATACTTTATATATTTATATATAATTTAAAATATTTATAAGATGATCTAGAAAAATGAAATATAATCTAATATAATATAATATAATATAAATTATAATATAATATAATATATGACACAATGATAAGCCAGCACGTAATGTTTTCTCTTTTCAAGGGGTGTAAAGAAATATTTTGATTAATCTTGTGTGAATGTAAATATACGAGTCCGAAGTGTAACGAATAGACCTTTCACTTAAAGTAGCTTGCTCTCCTGATTCAATTAATGAGGAGATCAAAGTGAAGGAATGGTTTGGTTTCATACTTTTCAAAGAGAAACATAATAGTAAGCTACGAAGACGTCTATTAATTTTGTATTGGATTTGAAATTGGTTTACAATGCTATTTGTTACGTGATGTCCAGAGGTTCGCAGATCAGAATTATTGAACATCTAATATTTTACTTTTTTGGCGAAAATTGTAAGATAATTTTATATTACTCAAGATCTCATTTAAAATAATTCTGCTTATATATTGGAGATCTATAAATATATGAAACTTGAAATACATCATGAAACACACACGCACTCACACACACACCTACATATATATACACTCACACACACACACCACACACCACACACACATCACACAACATCACACTTACTTGAAAAAAAAAACACTATTATATATATATTATATTATATATATATTATATATATATATTATATATATATAGTATTCTAAATTATTATTATATATATGATATTATATATACTAATCTTCAGAGGCAACTCCTAAAACTAGTGCTTACTGCGTGGCTGTACATTGAGTAGACATTAATAAGAAACGATCTGATCTCCTTAAATTCATAACATTTTAAAAGCGATTAAATTCTCTTATGTTTTTTACGAAAAATTGGTCAAATGAATGAAATTATTTACATAGATATATATTAGAATTGATTATTATGCAAAAATTGAAACATATAAAGAAAAAATTTTTTGGGTTAAAAATATAAGCTAATAAGTGAGCTTATATTAAATAACTGCTATTTTTCAATCCATTAAAAAAATGTGACTGTTTCGTGTTGCAAATCGAATAGCGGAGATTGTGTATGTGTGAATTTTAGAGTGAATGAAAATTGGGTTTTATTGTTGTGCTCTTTGGCCATTCTTCTTAATTGTTACATTCTCCTTTAATTGTATATAATAGGGGTGAAAGCTATTTTAAATTATTTTAAGGCTAATTATATATATATAGTTAGTTATGATATATATATATATATTATATATATATATGATATATATACTATATATATATATAACTATATATATATATGAGTAAGCTTCCTATTTTAATAAATTTGCCATGCAACAACTACATGAGCGGTCAAATAAATTTTGCTTTTAAAAGCCCTTTCTCCTTTTTTTTGTAACGATTAAAACCTGTTAGAAGTATGCTTTTATGTGAGTGTGGGTGTGACGTGAGTCTGAAACGTGTGAGTGTGCAATGTGTGCTGCAGAGAGTGGCAAATAAGGAGGCTTTTATCTTGCATCCTCAAAAAGGACATCGTTTACATATGATTGTAGAAAGTTCATCCGACCTTAAATACACATAGGAAGAGTTATTAATTACCAGAATCTTATTATGTGATTTAAATAAGTGTGTGTAAGTTAGAATGTGTATTCATTATGAAAGTAGTGTGTGGTGTTGTGTGTGTGTGTGTGTGTGTGTGTGTGTTGTGTGTGTGTGGTGTGAGAGAGAGAAGGAGAGATGAGAGAGAGAGAGGAGAGAGAGAGAGAACGAGAGAGATAAATAAGAGACAGAGATCGGAGGAGAGAATTCCTTATTGCATTTTTTTTTTTTTTTTTTTTTTTTTTTGGTCTGTTAGTTAACTTATGCAACAGTTTTGACGTATCCGTTTACTCTAATATCCATCGAAGAGCTCTTTCGTTTATAAACCTCATAGAGTAATTGACTCCTTTGCATAAAATGAAAAATTGTTTTATTATTCAAATATTAATATTAAAAATGCTTAAAAAATTCCCCGTTATCCCCCCCACCACAGCCAACACTCCAGCAGCAGCCAAAAACTCGCCATTTCCAAATTGGTTTGTTTATGAAATAATGGGAGAAGTCTTTTTCAAAATATGTGAATATCTTATTGTTTTAACGGAGTATATTAGTGAAAAACAATTAAAATGTTATTAATACGTGGAAATCAAAACTTTTTCAGTGTGAATGTTTTAAGATTTAAAGCTTACAACTTGAATGGGCAAGTGCCTCTATTCTAAGAGGGGAATCTCGGGGTAATTTCTACTCAGGATTCCTCACAACGCTATAAAAATTTAAGCCAACTTTCCTGATTCACACACCTTCACGACTCCTCAAGCTATTTAAACTCTATATTCGGCTCCTACACAAAATCAGAAAAAAACTGAAAAATTTAAAAAAACAGACAAAAAACAAAAATATCAAAAGAGATAAAAAAAATCGGCAAATAGCGCGATACATGGAGAGATGGTGGAAAAACAATCGCAAAAATAACGGCGATTCTATTCTGTCGGATGTTATACCGGTGCTTGAGTGTTTTTCCTGGTCATAAATTTTGCGGATTTAACGATTTTTTTTCGAGTCCAGAATTTCTCTTCACTTGCCATTTTTTAGAAGGTTTGAATTTAGTTCTTTAAGAAAAGTACATACTGACTTTCCTCAGATATTGATCTTTATCTGTTTTAATGTTCATAGTCATTTATTTTACCTCTTTCAAGTGTTTACTTCTGTCTCTCCTTTTTGATTTATTTCCAATTAAACATATTTCATTATTTATTATTCATTTTATTTTTATTATCAGAAATTTAAACACTATGTATATAATATATATATATATATATATATATATATATATTATAATATCTATATATAATATAATATTATATATATTATATATATATCTAATATATATATATATCTATATATATTATATTATATATATATATATTATTATATATATAAACGCCTCGTTGGCTGTAGGAGGTTACTCGCCGACTCTCGTGGCGAGAGGACGCTGGTTCATTCCTCTGCGTAGCAGTCTGAGTTTTATCTTTCTTGGGGGGTAAGAATTAAAACTCGGCTGCGAACGACGTTGGTGGCGACATGCTGGGATAAGCAGGTCTAAAGTTCGATTTAATTGTAGTGCCTCGTGTTAACACTCTGAGAATGGGATAAAGCACGTTAAAGGACAGCATATATATATATATATATATATAATAATATAATATATAATATAATATTATATATATATATAATATATATATATATATTTATATATAATATATATATATTATATATAAACTTAGGGTGAAAAAAGACGAGAGGCACAAAAACACCCTTTAGAGAAAGGCAACCATAAACCGCCATTTCAAATGGAAAAACTGACATGGGTCTAAATACATGTTGTTTAAAAGTCAACAGGAAAAATGGAAGTGAGCTAAGCTTTATTAAATCATGAATATGTAGCAGTGTAGTGAGGAATGAGCACGATGCGATTAAGTTTCGGTCGGGTCAGAAAGGTAGACAAGGAAAGAGATATGGTGTATGGAATTGGTGAATAACCCAATGCCTTAAAGTTTGTGAACTACGGCTAAAGGGAGTCCATCAGGATTATTATTCTTTTTTAGTATTAATTCTAAGAGTGGCAAAATCATATCTTAAGGACTTTACAATGTAAAGATATAAATCGTTATTGACAGAAAAGGAAGCGTTTAAACTAGACTTCATGAAACTAGAAGGCTTAATCTTAAGGAAAATATTCAAACAAAGATGTCAGATTTAGCAGAAACATTTTTTTTTTAGTTGACAACTACGGACTCACTAGGCTGAGCCCTAGGTGGCTACGTCGTTTTACGTCTGAGTAGACGAAGCTAAAGCCAAGGTAGAGAATAGCACATTCTCCACCCAAGCTGTTTCGAACTGGGTCTCCGCTACTCACTGACTACCGGGTCGCTGTAAGCAGAAACTATATATATAACTGCAAGCTCATGAAGTTAATTAGAAGAAAAGTAAGATAGATTTATTGGAACTAGGGAAAAGAGCTAGCTGCACAGCTAACACTTTATCAATGTTGTAGAAAGTTGGTAATACTTTTTATTTTGTTTTAACTTTCATATATCTATATTAATTTCTGAGTAATAGTTAAGAATAAACATATAATTAAAAAAATATCTCTTTTGCACACTAAATTCATGCAGGTAATGTTTCTATTCGATCATTTACAATCCTTAATATAAGAGAAATGTATTAAATTTATTACTTTAATTTTATAATTATTGGATAGTACCATTGTTTTTTGACGAGAGATATTTTTTTATGGGGTGTTTCCTCTGCTTTGATTCTAGGTGGTATTTTTAATAGTATTTATAGCTGTAGTCGATGTTATTTATTAGTGTGGTTTGGTTTATTTACTACTAGGTTATGTTATCATAGGGTTTATTTATATTATATTATATATTATGACCGAATCTGTGTATCGTACTAGGTATGTTTAAGTATAGTATGGTTAGTATTTCGTATCGTATTGTACGTATATGGCGTCATATAACTACGGTAGGTTATTGTGTATTGGTTTTTGAGTTGGTGTATTATAATGGTATTTGGGGCGGGTTATATCTAGTATATTGGGAGTATGTTAGTGTGGTGTAGTAACGTTTTGATTGATTCTATGTTATGCATGATGGGTGGTGAATAGTAGGGAGGTTATTTTGTGATATTTGGTTGGGTAGTCTAGTCCATCTATAGTTGTAATTACTAGTTGTAGCTGAATACCTGCCCCAAAGGCTTAATGCGGTAGAGGTGTTGGTGGTACATAACGGCGACATACATGTCTCCGACAAAAATCTAAGCTCCACTAAGTTGTGCACGATAATATAATAGCTGAGAGTATATTGCTCTCAAATCAACAGAAAAATATGGTATTATCGAGAGCGTATATAATATAGATATATAATTATATGAGTGAGAGTAACTGATGAGAACTCAGTATAATGTGGAGGGAAATGTGCTATGCTACGTAGGTTGCATACCTAGTAGCCTTAGAGTGTACGGTTGGCTATAGAAGAGCGTCTAGGGTAGTACCGAGAGAATATTTATGAGCCGTTATGGGCATGAATATGTTAATAGTTGGATTCAGAGTCCAGGTTCCTATAGCCCGTAGAGTACGTCATAGAATATATATATATATATATATACTATATATATATATATAATATATCTTCAGGGTGGATTCGGTGATTTCGTTTACACTTATCTCCAAATCCTCTGGCGAACTCACTACATACGATACACATTAGTGCACAAGGGGTGCTTTAATATAGTATTATATATGTATATATAGTTTTCATACTGAAGTCTTTGTCTCAATGAAACAATGATTGCAGATTGGCTTGCCGGGTTCTTATTGTTCCCCTTCGAATTGCCTTCGCGTGCTCCTCATTCCCTTGCCTTCTCTCTCTGGTCCCCTTGGTCCTGGCAGCTCTCAAATTCCTCGCTCAATGCTGTGATATTTTTGAACGCTAGCTCCTGCAAGCTCACTCCTAGTTCTCCTATCCTGACGCCAGGGTTTAAGGAGCTAGATAATAGGGTTGTCGGCGCTTCCATTGCCCTACTTTATAACAGCACCAAATTCGATGAGTTAATTATATAGTATTATATATATTTATATATATATAGTATATATATATATATATATATCGAGTAGTATTATATATATATATAATATACTATATATATATATATATATATATATTATATATATAATATACTATTATATATATATATTATTAATATTATATATTATATATATATTATATATATATATTATAATATATATATATATATATATATAATATACTATTATATATATATCTATATATAGTATTATATATAATATATATCATCTTCCCCACTGCTCCCCGCAAATTGGGGATGTGGTGCCACATCTCGCTTGAACTCCAATTCTGTTATATCTACATTGTAAGTTCTCATATATATATATATTATATTATATAATATATATATATTATATATATATATATATATATATAGTATATATATTATACTATATATATATATATATTTATATATATATATATATATATTATGATATATAATTATATTATATAGTATATATTATATAATTTGCATCGTTGCCACCACTCAATAATAGGCCCTTTCGAAGGGGGTGCTTAAAGCAAAAGTAATGAAAACCCAAACAAAATCCCATGACTAACGCAGTCCCTCAGGTGGGCGAAGGGTCGGTTTTAAAGAGAGGAAGATTGATACAGCAGAAAAACAGATGATGGCAAGGAGTTCCACAGAAAAGATGTGGCTGGAAAAAAGGAGGCACCACAAAGACCGTGCTTCTGTTTCCCATACTCGTACATAAAATTCCTGTGAAGCAAGGTATCGTCGTGCCTGCAGGTGCGATGCACTGGTGGGAGGAATGCGAGTGTCAGCTCCCTCTAGCACCGTGCGTTTGTATATACCTATAGAAAATGATATAGTGGTGCCAATAAAAGAGTGTCGAGGGGGAATTTGAATTAAAGGTTGTGTTGTTCATATTGCTGTTTGACATTCCTATAGAGCTACGACACACTTATGAAACTACTATTGGCCATGCTGTTGAATAGAACAATTTGAACACTAATTTTGTTACCATGACGGAAATTTTTTAATCATAACGCCAAAAAATATGAAACAGAGCTTAACCAAAATCACAATGAATACAATTTCGATAAAGCGAAACAAAGTGGGGTGGATAATTACGATGGTGTTAGATTGTTAAAGAAAAGTTTTTAAAGCAAATTGCTGAAACATTAAAGGATTTAAAGATTAATCAAGATATGTCTCGCAGACTTTGATGAAAAACTTCAAAATCATTTTAAATCTGTATCACAAGAGCGATTAGGGTTATAAGTTTAATTATGATTTTCAACTTTATTCTCCTTCACACCTTCCATTATATACTACATTGCAGTTTCAATCATTAGTAACAGGAACTACTATTAATCAATTTGGGAAAATTTAGATACTGGTTCTGAAAGATTTTCACTCAAATAACGATGGAAATTTCTTTTCAAATTTTGTGAAGTTGCAACAAAAACTTCTTCGCTTCTGTTAATGAAGAAATTTTATAACAAAAAGAAAAAATTGAAGCAATTGGCATTCCATTTGATGATTTTTCAAAACAGTTAGAGAGGAAGCTCGTGAGCCACATATTCATCCTTATCAATCTTAGGAAAATGATTCCATCGATGTTCTAATAGGTTTTAAGATATGGTTAAGCAAACTTGATCTACAATCAGTAACATTTGGATAGTTAGAGGATTTAGCAATCTTATCCTGAAAACTCGCAACGGTGCACTCCAGAAATATAGATTTCTCTATGGCTCCTGAAAGGGCTCAAAACATATTTTTTCAATTTTACAAGGAGGAAAGACAAATAGCTAACAGCAATAAGCAACGGGAGAAATTTATCAATTTCATTATTCGCTGTTAAGAGAGCAAGCAAAATGAATTTAATATATAGTATTATAGTATATATATAGGTTTATATATAATTATAATTATATATATATATATATATATATATATATATATATATTATATTATATATATATCAATATAAGTATATAATTAATATGAATGTTTAACTTATGCAGTTTGTGATCAGTAGATTTCTATGCGAGAACGTTGAGTCAAGTTTCTTGCGTTAGAGGTCGTTGGTCGATCTTTAGGCTCTCTCTCTCTCTCTCTCTGTCTATATTATATATAATATATATATATATATATATAATATATATCATATTATATATATTATAATATATATATATGATATCTATATATATACTAGTATATATATATATCTATTATATAATAACCGTGGGGGTTACTAACATCGGTCAC
>JABUQX010086941.1:0-10000 GCA_015478945.1 Trachelipus rathkii
TACAAGTGAAACCCATTAGGGGGATGAAAAAAAAAGTAACATTACGCAATAGTTATAAGCCACGCCCATCCTTCTTGTTAGGGTTGTCGTTTAGGGTTAGCATTGTATAAACTGGTTTGTTACATCATCCTTCGTTATTGTGAGAGAGAGAGAGGATTACATTCTTCTTAAAAGAGCGACAAATGAAGCTCTTCATCAGTTGCTTGTCTGACTTTAAAACTATAAAAATGGTCTCGAGAATAATAATAAATTTGTAAACGATATTGTAACATGGAAGATATCGCATCCAAAAGTTTTTCTTAACTTAACTTTCCGTCGTAAGACAAATGGAGAACGTTACTTTGCATGTTCCGATTCATCTTACACCCATAACAGACCATTATTCCTATCCTGTGAAGAATTAAGTCGGGTGTTCGAAGAAGTTAATGCTTGGATAAATGAAAAGTACATTTCTTCATCAGTGACAAATTCGTGGGGAGTTGCGATCAATGGGGGCGAAGAATGTGACTCAAAAAGATTAACTCTTGTTTTTTCACTACATAACAATATTGAATCCCTTGATTTACGTATGTGGTGGAGACCTAATTCAACGGGGATATTCCGCCCCACAGCCTTTGGTGTTTGTGTAAGTGGTAAAGAAAATATTACAGCGTTTATCAAGATGCACGAAGAAATATCTAAAAGGTTGATTGAAGTTGATTTACTGGACGAACTTATTAACCTCTCGCATGGTATACTCTATACGATGTACGATGAGCACAATGTGTTCGAATCACAGGAAACACCAGTTATCGAGGCGCTCAACCTTGAAAAATTCACCTTCCTTTATGAAAAAGAGATGAAATCACCAGGGTACAAAGAACAATCTTTGAAAATATCAGCAAGAGATATTTATACCTATATCACAACTGAAGGTCTTGGAAGTTTAGAACAATACATCGAATGCTCACATTGTATGTTAAATGTTAAACCTTCTTAAACGAACTCAATCTTATTAAATATTTTTATATAATTATACGATTGTAATTTTTTTATTATATGTAGCTGTTTTAAAACATATCATGTAAGATGTATATTAAAATTGTTTTTTCTTATGATTGTTTCTTTTTCCTATGTATATATATATATATATATATATATGTATTTGTATTTCCTGTATCACTAGAGCTATCAGATACAATTCGAGAATTTGCTCAAACTCCTCCCTCTTTTCGAAACATTGTGCAATACCTATGATTCCTGTTTGGTTCATTTTCGAAACATTACGTAATACCATTGATTCTTGTTTTGTTAACAACGTTTCACACTTGAACCATATCAGTTCAAAAGGGGTATATATTCTCGTTAGACAACAACAACAACAACAACAACAACAACAACAACAACAACAACAACAACAACAACAATAACAGTCCAAAAATAAGTTCTTTATATACCAACCAACGAATATATGCTAACGTAACATTGTTTTCATATTAATAAAGCTAACATAGCATCATGTGGACTAAGAAAATAATGTACAACGACGAATCTATCACGAATAAACAACTAACATTAACAAAGTTCCATACTTAACAGCAGTAAAGTACCTAACACAGCGTACAAAACGTAACCTATTCACATTTTTTCAAGCATATCTCTAACATATCAATGTTAATTTTACATTAACAACTGATTTACGTAGCATTTAGAGTATCATTTCGGATAAACATAGCGCAAAATGAGTTCTTTATATACTAACCATCGAATATATGCTAACATAACAAGGTTTTCATATTAATATAGCTAACATAGCGTCATATGAACTGAATAATCAGCTAACATCCTGAAAATTCCCTACTTAGCATGAATAAAGGGTTAACATTAACAAAGTTCCACACTTAACACATGTAAAGTAACTAACATTGCATACAAAACGTAACCTATTCACATTTTTCCAAGCATATCTCTAACATATTAACGTTAATTTTACAGTGACATAGTAATATTTAACAAGGATTTATCATAATCTTGTCCAATTATCATATAGACCAACGAATAATTGTAAACATAACAAAGTTTTATCCAAACATAACACAAAAATAAGTTCTTTATATACTAACCATTGAATATATGCTTAACCAACAAAGCTTTAGCATCAATAAAGCTAACATATCTTAACCGCAACTAAGAATATAATGTACAAAGGCAAACTTAACATATCTCGCGTATGAATAATCAGCTAACATCCTGAAAATTCCCTACTTATCAAAGATAAAGTAGCTAATAGGTCATACAATACTCGATATGTTCCCACTTTTCTCGCATATCAGCAACAGGTAAAACCGCATCATCTAACAAAATCCCTCAACAAAGTGACCAATCTATCAAAGATACCAACATCTGGAACTACGAATTAACACCATCTTCATCAAAGTGTCACTCGTTTTGAGTATAACATCAATTGAACTATGAATAAGCATAGACATTAGCAAAATTCTAGGGCAAACCTAACATTACCCAACAAAAACTTAATCTAGGCTCACGTTTCTAACACATCATCGTCAGTTAACACAGTAATATCTTACAAAAACTCATCATTTCTCTAACAAATCAGTGTTATTTTCACATTGTCATAGTAATATTTAACATAACGTCCCTAACTTACGAATAAACAGTTTTCATTAATCAAGAGTATCTAAAGCAACACATAACCTTCCGAGAGAAAACCCATGGGGATGTGCTCCTTGTAACACCTAACGCTTTCATGAGGTAACATGAAATATTTTTATCCTTACCCTATTTTAGACCCCGCCCCTTTCAGAAAATATCATTTCAAAACTGTTAGATTAAGCAACAGCGCATCATACAGAGGCGATTTGATAGCACTGTAAGCACTGTAAGCACTACTTTGAGATCACCCCAGAGAGATGCACGAAGACCCATCTCGGGGTACCCTGAAGAGGGTGTAAGCGATAAGGGCACAGCCCTTTGGGCTGAGCCCTTATGTAACAGGTAAAGACGTATTATCTAACAAAATCCCTTAACAAAGTGATCAATCTATCAAAGATACCAGCATCTCGACCTATGATTTGACACTATCTTCATCAAAGTGTCACACTTCTCTAGTATAACATCATTTGAACTATGAATAAACGTAGACATTAGCAAAATTCTCGGGCAAACCTGACATTACCCAACAAAAACTTAACCTAGGCTCACGTTTCTAACACATCATCGTCAGTTAACACAGTAATATCTTACAAAAACTCATCATTTCTCTAACAAATCAGTGTTATTTTCACATTGTCATAGTAATATTAACATAACGTACCTAACTTACGAATAAACCAGGTTTCATTAACCAGAAGTATCTAAAGCAACACACCACCTCCCGAGAGAAAACCCTGGAGGATGCGCCCCTAAGCTGACATGAATATTTTTATAATATTGAGGTAACATGAAAGGGGCTCTGGGCCTCAGCCCGAAGGGCTGAGGCCTTACCCCTCCTTCGGAGGGGTAATGCCCGCTTGTTAGAAACGTGAGCCTAGATTAAGTTTTTGTTGGGTAATGTTAGGTTTGCCCTAGAATTTTGCTAATGTCTATGCTTATTCATAGTTCAATTGGTGTTATACTCAAAACGAGTGACACTTTGATGAAGATGGTGTTAATTCGTAGTTCCAGATGTTGGTATCTTTGATAGATTGGTCACTTTGTTGAGGGATTTTGTTAGATGATGCGGTTTTACCTGTTGCTGATATGCGAGAAAAGTGGAACATATCGATTATTGTATGACCTATTAGTTACTTTACCTTTGATAAGTAGGGGATGTTAGCTGATATTCATACCGAGATATGTTAGTTTGCCTTTGTACATTATATTCTTAGTTGCCGTTTAAGATATGTTAGCTTTATTGGATGCTAAAGCTTTGTTGGTTAGCACATATTCGTTAATTAGTATATAAAGAACTTATTTTTGTGTTATGTTTAATCGAAATATTTTGTTATGTTTACAATTATTCGTTGGTCTTGTATGATAATTGGACAAGATTATGATAAATCCATGTTAAATATTACTATGTCAATGTAAAATTAACGTTAATATGTTAGAGATATGCTTGGAAAAAGTGTGAATAGGTTACGTTTTGTATGCAATGTTAGTTACTTTACAGGTGTTAAGTGTGGAGCTTTGCTAATGTTAACACTTTATTCGTGCTTAAGTTGTGTTAGTTTGTCGTTGTACATTATTTTCTTAGTTCATATGACGCTATGTTAGCTATATTAATATGAAAACCTTGTTATGTTAGCATATATTCGGTGGTTAGTATATAAAGAACTCATTTTGCGCTATGTTTATCCGAAATGATACTCTAAATGCTACGTAAATCAGTTGTTAATGTAAAATTAACATTGATATGTTAGAGATATGCTTGAAAAAATGTGAATAGGTTACGTTTTGTACGCTGTGTTAGGTACTTTACTGCTGTTAAGTATGGAACTTTGTTAATGTTAGTTGTTTATTCGTGATAGATTCGTCGTTGTACATTATTTTCTTAGTCCACATGATGCTATGTTAGCTTTATTAATATGAAAACAATGGTACGTTAGCATATATTCGTTGGTTGGTATATAAAGAACTTATTTTTGGACTGTTATTGTTGTTGTTGTTGTTGTTGTTGTTGTTGTTGTTGTTGTTGTTGTTGTCTAACGAGAATATATACCCCTTTTGAACTGATATGGTTCAAGTGTGAAACGTTGTTAACAAAACAAGAATCAGTGGTATTACGTAATGTTTCGAAAATGAACCAAACAGGAATCATAGGTATTGCACAATGTTTCGAAAAGAGGGAGGAGTTTGAGCAAATTCTCGAATTGTATCTGATAGCTCTAGTGATACAGGAAATACAAATACATATATATATATATATATATAAGATATATATATATAGTAAAATATATATATATATATATATATATATATATATATATATATATATATATATATATATATATATATATATATATATATATATATATATATATATATAAATAACATAGGAAAAAGAAACAATCATAAGAAAAAACAATTTTAATATACATCTTACATGATATGTTTTAAAACAGCTACATATAATAAAAAAAAAAAAATTACAATCGTATAATTATATAAAAATATTTAATAAGATTGAGTTCGTTTAAGAAGGTTTAACATTTAACATACAATGTGAGCATTCGATGTATTGTTCTAAACTTCCAAGACCTTCAGTTGTGATATAGGTATAAATATCTCTTGCTGGTATTTTCAAAGATTGTTCTTTGTACCCTGGTGATTTCATCTCTTTTTCGTAAAGGAAGGTGAATTTTTCAAGGTTGAGCGTCTCGATAACTGGTGTTTCCTGTGATTCGAACACATTGTGCTCATCGTACATCGTATAGAGTATACCGTGCGAGAGGTTAATAAGTTCGTCCAATAAATCAACTTCAATCAACCTTTTAGATATTTCTTCGTGCATCTTGATAAACGCTGTAATATTTTCTTTACCACTTACACAAACACCAAAGGCTGTGGGGCGGAATATCCCCGTTGAATTAGGTCTCCACCACATACGTAAATCAAGGGATTCAATATTGTTATGTAGTGAAAAAACAAGAGTTAATCTTTTTGAGTCACATTCTTCGCCCCCATTGATCGCAACTCCCCACGAATTTGTCACTGATGAAGAAATGTACTTTTCATTTATCCAAGTATTAACTTCTTCGAACACCCGACTTAATTCTTCACAGGATAGGAATAATGGTCTGTTATGGGTGTAAGATGAATCGGAACATGCAAAGTAACGTTCTCCATTTGTCTTACGACGGAAAGTTAAGTTAAGAAAAACTTTTGGATGCGATATCTTCCATGTTACAATATCGTTTACAAATTTATTATTCACGAGAGAAACCATTTTTATAGTTTTAAAGTCAGACAAGCAACTGATGAAGAGCTTCATTTGTCGCTCTTTTAAGAAGAATGTAATCCTCTCTCTCTCACAATAACGAAGGATGATGTAACAAACCAGTTTATACAATGCTAACCCTAAACGACAACCCTAACAAGAAGGATGGGCGTGGCTTATAACTATTGCGTAATGTTACTTTTTTTTCATCCCCCTAATGGGTTTCACTTGTAATATAGTATTAGACCTACATATGCTAAATTTTTTTGTTAAATATTACTATGTTAATGTAAAATTAACATTGTCGTGTTGGAGATATGTTTGATAAAGTACGAATGGATTATGTTTTTGTGAGGCTTGTTAGTTACTTTTACTGTTGATAAGTTTGGGCCTTTGTTAATGTTACCAGTTTATTCTTGCTTAAGATGTGTCAGGCTTGTCGTAATATATTATATTCTTAGTTCCGGCTATGTTACGGTGGTTTTATTAATGTGAAAACTTTGTTATGTTAGCATACTTTTGCTGGTCTGTATGATAATTACACAAGGTTATGGTAAATTTTTGTTACATATCACCATGTTAATGTAAAACTAACATTGTTATGTTAGAGACAAGCTTGACTAAGTGTGAATAAGTTACGTTTTTGGATGTTATGTTAGTTACTTTACTGGTGTTAAGTGTGGTCCTTTGTTAACGTTGACCGTTTATTCCAGCTTAAGATGTGCTAGGTTTGTCGTTGTACATTATTTTCTTAGTTCGGATGATACTAAGTAAGCTTTATTAATGCGAAAACTTTGTTACGTCAACATATATTGGTTGATGTTTGTATAAAGAACTTTATTTTATGTTATGTTTATCCAAAATACTACTTTTGACCCTAATCAATAGATCAATAGATCACAGATGGTCAGGAGGGAGGTTGGATGCTGACTGGATGGGGGTTTGATTTAGTGATTTACTGCTTTAGGGTGTGTAAAAACGTAAATTTGTAAGTTATAAACATAAAAAGTAAGAAATTTTTTATTTATTTATTTATTTTTTATTTTTATTCAGAAACCATTATTTTCGAAATCTACAGGCTCAATAACATATATAAGGACACCAACATTGTATCATTATACAAATATTTAATAACTAGGCACTGCACCGGAGCCAGCACCGGTGCAGCTGTCCCCTTCTACTCTTCTGAGTCAGACTCATTCTTCATTCTTTCCCTCCTTATTCATCTTTCATCCTTCTTTCTTCCTCGTTTGTTTTTTGCACTATGTGCTCTTTTTTTTTTAGTCAGGACCCCCTAATGGGGGGTCCTAGACACCCCATACGGTCTTATAACCATCATATTCAAGTTCTACGACCTTGAAAACGTATATAGGGACACCAATATTGTTGTTATACGAATGTTTATTAACTCGGCACCGCAGTGGCTCCAGCACCGGTGCCGGAGCCAACTCATCAGATTCCAATACCAATTCTTTCTAGAAATTCAACTCTGAATCATCTCACCAAATTTCAGCCTTCTACATCAATATTTAATGTTTGAAGGGGGGTGGGGTCCCCCCTTCGGGGAGACCCATGGGGACGTAACTTCGTATACGAATAGGGTACGTCATCATCTAACCACCCTCCAAATTTTAGCTCGATACGATAACTCTAACTTATATAGATATATGTCGGAGCCAGAGGCGCGGTGCGGGGCGGTGCGGTGCGGTGCGGCGGTGCGGTGCGGTGCGGTGCGGTGCGGAGCGGACTCGGAGTCGCTGAAGCAGGCGCAAAAGGACTTAAAAAAACAACTCAGAAGTGATCCCCTTTGGGGATCACTTCTTCGACGTAATAATAATAATAATAGTATTAATGGTCGCGCCGCATCGTGCCTATCTTCCAGGCCTGTTTGTCAGTGACCTTCTGGTCTGTTTGACCTCCAGGTGCTCGGCTGCCCAAACGCCTGTTAGCCTATTCGTGCCTGCTCAGCTGCCAACGCGCGTAAGACAGATCGCCGTGCCACCCTCGGGGGTGACCACCCTCTATATACATCCTACAGACTTGAAATTTACACGGATTCGTCCTTATCCCATACATAGATTATATTCCAAGTTTCAGACCTATAGCTCTTATACTTTTTGAGAAAAAGCTGTAGGAGCTCCGGACGTAACAATACTACTATATATATATATATATATATATATATATATATATATATATATATATATATATATATAGTAGTTGAGATATAGTATATATATATATGGTATATATATATATAAATATATAAATAGAAATACAATTGCTATTATTAGATTTATATATATAATATATATATATATATATATATATATATATATATATATATATATATATTATTATTATTGTTATATATATATATATATATATATATATTATATATAGTTATTGTTATATATACATATATATATATATATATATATATATAGATATATTATCACATTTCAATTTACGTATCTATTATATATAAATAAATGTATATACATATATATATATATATATATATATATATATATATATATATGGCATTTATATATATTTAAACGGAGCTTCGTTCGTATGTACGTATAGCTGAAATGAATGCGTGACGTCATACTGTGACGTGGGTTTGCGTAACTGACGTATCTCTGACGTCACACTGCGTATGTTAAGTATATGTGGGATATATATATAAGCAGTTATATATATATATATATATATATATATATATATATATATATATATATATATATATATAAGTTATATATATATTTATATATATATATATATATATATATATATATGGCATTTATATATATTTAAACGGAGCTTCGTTCGTATGTACGTATAGCTGAAATGAATGCGTGACGTCATACTGTGACGTGGGTTTGCGTAAGTGCTTTATACTCTGTCGTCACACTGCGTATATTACAGAATATGTGATATATATATATATATATATATATATATATATATATATATATATATATATATATATATATATATATATAGAAGAAGTTATTTGTATATATATATATATATATATATATATATATATATATATATATATATATATATATATATATATATATATATATATATATATATATATATATATATATATATATATGAAACTAGCAACATGGCAGTTTAATAAATAAACTATGCTAAATAATATTAGTTTTTAGTTTGAAGGTATCGTCTTTATGTGAACATGTCTATAAAAGTGCGTGTATAAATGACTAATAACAATGTCAATTTTGTCTATAAATGAATTAATTGGTGACGAAAGTACTTTATTGGCCTTTCTACAATATAACAAGTTAATCGTAGAAACAAAAACATGTATACACTGTGATATTCGATGTGAGTTAACTAAACAAGGACAGAAATATAACTTTTATTGTAAAGGATGCAAATCGTATTTTTCTGCTACTGAAAAAAATTCCTGGCTTGCTGATATTAGACTTTCTTATGAAAAGGTTATGTTATTAGTATTTTTTTTTCTTCAAGAATCTACCGTAACTCAAGTGACCAATTTTTTGGAAATTTAGCAAAATTTCAATTTCTCAAAAAGTACACAAGAGATCAACGTTTTGAAAATTTTTTTGAAGCCGGGCGAAAAAAGTCCTTTCGGCAAAAGAAAATATCATAAAGGAAGAGTTGGTAAAACTACGTGGGTTTTTGGAGGAGTAGAACGCGGATCAACGAAATCTTTTCTAATTCCAGTCGAAAAACGCGATTCTGAAACTCTAATGAAAATAATTGAAGAAAATATTTTACCAGGCACGACTATAATTTCTGATTGTTGGAAGGCGTACAATGATGTGAAGGACAAATTTAATCATCTTACTGTGAACCATAGTTACAATTTTGTTGACCCTATTACAGGGGCACATACGAATACAATTGAAGGAAACTGGTTTCAGGTAATTTGTAATTTTTTTAAGCTTTTCGATACAAATTCCTGGCTTGCTATTTTTTAGGTTAAGTCACTAATTCCTAAGAGAGGAAGGAAAAGAGAACATCTAGTCGGCTATTTAGCAAAATTTCAATTTCTCAAAAAGTATACAAGAGATCAACGTT
>JABUQX010086941.1:15000-103020 GCA_015478945.1 Trachelipus rathkii
TTTTATTGGTAACTTTAAAATAAATAGACTTTCTATTAAATTTTTGCTTTTTTAACTAAAGAATACCCCCAAGGGTATACCGCACCGATGGCAGGGTCTCTCGGCCTTCCTGGGAACTACGGGGTAGGACTAATTCCTCTCCCCTACGGGGTATGGAAAACGTCCCCCTGTGTTCCCCGTCGGCTCGGCCCCCTAAATTGCTGTGTAATACCTTTACAAATAATATATAGCTATATATATACTATGTCCCAGTATTCCTCTCTTAAAAAAAAAAATAGCCAATTTTTTTTTACATTTTCCTTACCCTGAAATTTTACAAGGATTCCAAAAATGTATTTCCATTTCCCTGTAGCTTTTGTAGTTTTTCGAGATATGATTTTTTTTTATTAGTTTCCTCGGTAAAATATTAGGATTCCTTTTTCCCGAAGAAGGTTGTAGTTTTTGAAATATGGATTGTGGCTCTTCTAGAGTCAGCTCACATATATATATATATATATATATATATATATATATATATATATATATATATATATATGTTTATCTTGGAGTATAAATTTGTATATATCAGTAATTAGCGGTAGGTGTGATATATATATATATATGTATATATATATATATTTTTCTCAGCATACATATATATATATATATATATATATGGGGCCTTCCCACAAGAGCAACAATAAATATCTAAAAACTACAATAGCTACTGGGAAAAGGAATACATTTTTGAAATCCTGGTAAAGTTTTAGTTTATTTTTTTGGTATATTTAAGTGATTTGACTTCAAGAGAAATAAAAAATTATAATAATATTAATATCATAGTAAGGCTACTGTTACAAATTTCTACGGTATAAAAATGTCAACAAAAGATCATGTTTCAAACATGTTTCATTTATTTCTGGTGTAATATTCATCAATATTACAATCGATGCTTTTTAATGTTGCTGTTTCATTTTGTCATAGTCTATAGGGCCTATTTTAAGATTTTGAACTCAGAGCTAGGGCCTACGGTTAAGAATAATACTATATCAAACTTAAAAAAAAGGGCCAAACTAAAGAAAGTATCCGCATATCTCTAAAACTAAGATAGGTACAAGAAAACTAATAACATATGTAATCAGAGTATGAAATTTGTATATAATGATTTTTTTTTTAATATCTTCAAAACTAAGATAGGTAAAAGAAAACTAATAACATATATGGAATCAGCGTATGAAATTTGCATGAAAAAAAGGATTTTTTTTATATGCTAATAATATATTTGGAATCAGCGTATGAAATTTTTAAAATTTTTTTTGAGGCCTGAGCCGATTGTAAATTGTCCCTCCGTCGTCTCAGGAGGCCGAGAGACCCTAGACTCTCTGCATCTTTGCGGTTTACCCTAGGGTATTCTTTTAGTTTCCTTTTTCTATACAAATTTCATACTCTGATTCCATATATGTTTTTAGTTTTCTTTATACCTATCTTAGATATAGAGATATCAGTGCGGGTAACTGCTTCCTAGTTTCAATTCAAAAAGTTTGTTTTACAAGTTATATCTTCGGGTGTGACGTCAATGAACCTCAAAAATCACAAAATCAAAAATTGATTTTTTTCTCAAAACTCCAAAAAACCCAAACCCTATATAGCATGATGAAAGAGCAGCATAGTTATATGGTATATATATACATATTATTATTATATTATATTATTATTACATATATATATATATATATATACATATTATACATATACATATTATTATTATTATTATTATTTGAAAGAAAGATATATATATATATATATTATTATATGCCAGCTATTATTGCTGGTTATTATTATTATTAGTTGTTATTATTATTATTATAACACAATAAATATTACATATATATTACATATATATATAGTATATATATACATATACATATTATATTATATATATTAAAGAAGATAAAGAAGTATATATATATATATATATATATATATATATTATTATACATATTGGCTATATTACTATTATATATATTATTATTGTTATTTGTTATATATTATTATATATATATATATATATATTATTATTGTTGATATATATATAGAAGAAGAGTTACTAAGGTTGGTTACTACATATTATATATATATATATATATATATATATATATATATATATATATATATATATATTTTACCGATTGGGCACCCCCAATCAACAAATCATTACTTGCAAAAATGGAAAGGAAGACAATACTCTGATTTTTAACATATAATCTATAAACATATTTCAATAAAATAACTTAATAAAATAATTACTATTTCAAATAATCCTTTATCAAAATACACGCTTTAAACAGTCATTTTAACCTTCGAGGCGGACCAAACTGATTTACAGGAGACAGGACAGGTGATGGCGGCAGAGTTCTTCCACAGTGAAATCCCTAATGCTCGGTGCAGGGCGACCATATATCAGTGAAATCTTCAATGCTCGGTGCAGGGCAACCAAATATTCTCACTCGTATAAAATACAAAAAGAAACAAATCATTAATTTCCATTAGTGCATTTCAATGCTCGAAATGCCATTTATCAAAATATACTATTAATTACATAAAAGTCTAGTTCGGTAATTACAATTCCTTAAACGGTGACCAGATTTACCTTTCTAATTTCTGACCACGTCAGACAATGTTCGCAAGAAAAATAAAAAGTTACACTATAGATAAAAGTCACTTTTGCACAACGTTTAACTTATGTATAAACATTCCAATACTGGCATTAATTACTGTTACTTTTAAGCAATGTTTACAAGAAAATTAAATACCAGCAATTATAAAAGTTATCAATTATCAAAGTTATCACTTTACGGTAAAAGTTTCACTAGTAATAGTTCAGAAAAAAACTTACAAGTTAGTAGCACGAAACAGTAAACATAAAAGCTTCATACGTAAGTTTCAGGGCCAGGGAGCATCCAACTATCAAGGTTATTCTTCTGTATGTCGCAAATAATTTCCGATACCAACTGTTTCTTGGTTAAGTCCAATTGCCAACTCCAACTGTTACTTCAAATTCAAGATCGGTTCCAGGATTGCTTCCCTAAAACGTATAAATTGTTTCTTACTTGCTTTTTCCTTTTCATTACTTTTTGCCATCTTGCAACCTTGACTTTAAAACTTTCACTCCTTCCTTGGCGAGATTCTAATATAATCTAAATTCCCTAAACATTGTTTCCGTCGACCTCCCTTTCGTCTTATAGCATTTAGTTGGTTTACTATCTCCATTACATACCTTTCCCCCAAGTTTGGAAGTCCAAACTTACAAAAGAAAAAAAAAAAATCTACGAAAAAAAATTTTCATAAATAAATACACCTCCAATCTTTTTCCTCCTATTCTTCACCCAATACCCCCCCTCTGGGTAACCCCCTCTTATTTAAAAAACTTACCCTACCCTTCTTCCTCTCCATAATTGCAAGCTTTCTATTAACAAGGATTCGACCCACAACTACGATGCCACCACTTTTACCGATTGGGCACCCCCAATCAACAAATCATTACTTGCAAAAATGGAAAGGAAGACAATACTCTGATTTTTAACATATAATCTATAAACATATTTCAATAAAATAACTTAATAAAATAATTAACATTTCAAATAATCCTTTATCAAAATACACGCTTTAAACAGTCATTTTAACCTTCGAGGCGGACCAAACTGATTTACAGGAGACAGGACAGGTGATGGCGGCAGAGTTCTTCCACAGTGAAATCCCTAATGCTCGGTGCAGGGCGACCATATATCAGTGAAATCTTCAATGCTCGGTGCAGGGCAACCAAATATTCTCACTCGTATAAAATACAAAAAGAAACAAATCATTAATTTCCATTAGTGCATTTCAATGCTCGAAATGCCATTTATCAAAATATACTATTAATTACATAAAAGTCTAGTTCGGTAATCACAATTCCTTAAACGGTGACCAGATTTACCTTTCTAATTTCTGACCACGTCAGACAATGTTCGCAAGAAAAATAAAAAGTTACACTATAGATAAAAGTCACTTTTGCACAACGTTTAACTTATGTATAAACATTCCAATACTGGCATTAATTACTGTTACTTTTAAGCAATGTTTACAAGAAAATTAAATACCAGCAATTATAAAAGTTATCAATTATCAAAGTTATCACTTTACGGTAAAAGTTTCACTAGTAATAGTTCAGAAAAAAAACTTACAAGTTAGTAGCACGAAACAGTAAACATAAAAGCTTCATACGTAAGTTTCAGGGCCAGGGAGCATCCAACTATCAAGGTTATTCTTCTGTATGTCGCAAATAATTTCCGATACCAACTGTTTCTTGGTTAAGTCCAATTGCCAACTCCAACTGTTACTTCAAATTCAAGATCGGTTCCAGGATTGCTTCCCGTTTGTGTATAAATTGTTTTTACTTTTCATTTTTTTTTGTAACATATTTCTCAGTTTCCTATCTCCCTTTCGTCTTATACCATTTAGTTGGTTTACTATCTCCATTACATTTGGTGGGATAACGATTGATTTTTACTGCTATTATTTTGTTTATGCACTGTAAATATATGACTAAAAACCCGTTTGTCTTATTCCTGGACCCTAGTTGGAGACTGTAGAACCTTGTAGACCTCCCGTGTGTATGGTGGCTCAGACTGATTAGTGTGTCCGGCAACATATTTTTTGAGAAGGAAAATGTAAAAAGACAAGCCGTAGTATATTTTAAGGTAGATTTTTAGAGACGGTTACAGGGTTGAGTTAAGGAATTGTGTTATTGAAGTGTTACGTTACTATTTTGTGATTAAGTTACCATTGGTTTGTGTCAGGTCGTGTCTTATTTTGTAAATATTTATAGTTAGTTACTGGATTGCCGAGTTTGTGAAGGAATAGGAAGCAAAGTTACGATGGAATTGAGATACGGAGTAGAGGCAAGTACGAAAGTAAGGTTAAAAGGTGTGAGAAGAATAGTATATGGGCAAGGCGTGGAAAGATTATTATTATTATTATTATTATTATTATTATTATTATTATTATTATTATTATTATTATTATTATTATTATTATTATTATTATTATTTTGTTTTATTATTATTATTATTATTATTATTATTATTATTATTATTATTATTATTATTATTATTATTATTATTATTATTATTATTATTATTATTATTATTATTATTATTATTATTATTAATTTTGCTTTTTACCGGTATGTTTGTGTGAATGTAAGGAGCTCCGTAGAAGTGTGTACATATTAGGTTAGGTTTTTAATTAATAACAGTCGATTATTATTATTATTATTATTATTATTATTATTATTATTATTATTATTATTATTATTATTATTATTATTATTATTATTATTATTATTATTATTATTATTATTATTATTACTGTTACGTCTTTTAACGGTGGTGGCATATTATTATTATTATTAGTATTATTGTTACTATTATTATTAATAATGTTTATTATTATTATTATTATTATTATTATTATTATTATTATTATTATTATTATTATTATTATTATTATTATTATTATTATTATTATTATTATTATTATTATTATTATTATTATTATTAAAGTTATTATTATTATTATTATTATCATTATTATTATTATTATTATTATTATTATTATTATTATTATTATTATTATTATTATTATTATTATTATTATTATTATTATTATTATTAAAGCTATATTTATTATTATTATTATTATTATTATTATTATTATTATTATTATTATTATTATTATTATTATTATTATTATTATTATTATTATTATTATTATTATTATTTATTATTATTATTATTATTATTATTATTATTATTATTATTATTATTATTATTATTATTATTATTATTATTATTATTATTATTATTATTATTATTATTATTATTATTATTATTATTATTATTATTATTATTATTATTATTATTATTACTGCACTTATGTAAATATATCTGATGGAGGGTTTTCTTTCAAGGGAACCAAACCGGGAACCAAATACTAGGATTTATTTAACTGAAACCTGGCCCCAACCCGGAAGGATTTATATCGGGTTTCAACTGATAACTAGCCCCAACCCGGACGGATTTATATTGGGTTTTGCTTGAAACCTGGCCCCAACCCGGAAGGATTTATTTAACTGAAACCTGGCCCCAACCCGGAAGGATTTATATCGGGTTTCAACTGATAACTAGCCCCAACCCGGACGGATTTATATTGGGTTTTGCTTGAAACCTGGCCCCAACCCGGAAGGATTTATTTAACTGAAACCTGGCCCCAACCCGGAGGGATTTATTTAACTGAAACCTGGATTTATGGATTTTGGGCAATCCATATTGGATATTGGATGACGCAACTAAATTTCAGCTTTTACCAGGTAACATTCTTACACATATTTTAAGAATTGAAGATAAAATTAACAACTATCTTAGAAGTTTAAAGAAAATAGGTTTATCTGATTTTTATGAATCTGTATTTACTTCAGGTGCAGTGCCAGGCCTTCTATATGGATTGCCCAAAATCCACAAACAAGGCCTTCCTCTTAGACCGATTCTTTCAGCCATTAATTCTCCCACTTATAAAGTATCCAAATTTCTCCTGCCAATTATACAGCCATTAACATGTAATGAATTTACTCTTAAAGATTCTTTTCAGTTTTCTGATCTTGTTTCTTCATTGTCCATTGAGGAGGGCTTTATGGTCAGCTTTGATGTAGAATCATTGTTCACAAACATACCTGTTAATGAGACTCGCAATATCATAACCAATGGACTTTTTCCGTCAACTGAACATAGGGTTAGTGATCTCAATAGGAATCAATTTTCGAAATTCTTGAAACTCGCCACCGATGATACACTTTTCCTCTTTGATGGCCAGCTTTACAAGCAGATAGATGGTATGGCAATGGGCTCACCACTTGGTCCCACTTTTGCCAATGCATTTTTGTGCTACCATGAGAGATCTTGGTTGGAGAACTGCCCCTCAGATTTTAAGCCATTACTCTATAGAAGGTATGTTGATGATTGTTTTTTGATTTTTAGAGAACAAAGTCATGCCTTACAATTTTTAGACTACCTTAACATTCAACATCAGAATATTAGGTTTAGTATGGAGGAGGAGAATGAGAACTCATTGCCCTTTTTAGATGTCAGAGTGCACCGTACAGTGGGTGGCTTTTCTACTTCCATCTATAGAAAACCTACCACAACTATGCTTGGTACCAATTTTTTCAGCTTCCTTCCTCTGAGCGCCAAGTTGTCTGGACTGTCCTGCCGAATTTTTAGAGCTTACAAACTTTCAACATCTTGGGTAAATTTTCATAAAGAAGTTCAATTTTTAACTCAGTTTGCTAAATTCAATTTATTTCCAGAGCAACTATTTTATAGACTTGTCAACAAATTCTTGGAAGACCTTTTTCGCCCTAAACAGCCAGATGTGGATTCATCATTGCAAGTAGTTTATCTAAAAGTTCCTTACTTTGGTCCCAACACTCCGAAGCTCGTTAAAAACATTCAAATATCAATTTCTAAAAAATTTTCCATCTTATAAAATTATTTTTATACTTGTCAATGATTTTAAAATGAATAGTTTTTTCAGAATGAAAGATATTTTACCGGCTCATTTGAGGTCCTCAGTTATTTATTCCTATTCTTGTGTGGACTGCCAAGCCCGTTATGTAGGCCAGACTGGCTTACAGCTGCAGCTGAGGATTTCAAAACATCTGGGTCTTTCATATAGAACAAATAGACCATTAACTTCACCTGAAAACTCTGCCATCAGGACCCACTCTTCAGAGAGCCATCATGACATCTCAAAGGATAGCTTCAGGGTGTTGTCTTCGGCGTCAGGTTTACTTGAACGACGGATTCTCGAGAGCCTGTTTATACATAGTACAAAGCCGCAACTTAACTCAGATGGCTCCTCAATTAAATTATTTTTGTTTTAATTTTGGTTTTAATTTATTTATTTATTTTATTTTAATAATCCTGTTTTAATCACTGTGTAATTATTTTTATTAACTCTATTGTGCCAAATGTATATTTATATTTATTTTTTTAAATGTACCAACCAACCAATTTTCTAGTATATAAGCAGTTGTTTTTGCTATTTTTGTACATTCTTCCCAAGACTGTCAACTAAACAGGTAATATAATATAGGTTATAGTTTTAATATAATTTTATTTTTAAATTGTTTTATATTTTTTTTTTTTACTATTTTTTTTTTTTATTATTGTTTGGGATATTATTATTATTATTATTATTATTATTATTATTATTATTATTATTATTATTATTATTATTATTATTATTTTATTATTATTATTATTATTATTATTATTATTATTATTATTGTTATTATTATTAATTATTGGTATTATTATTAATTAATTATTGTTATTGTTTATTAATATTATTATTATTATTATTATTATTATTATTATTATTATTATTATTATTATTATTATTATTATTATTATTATTATTATTATTATTATTATTATTATTATTATTATTATTATTAATTTTAATTTTTAACTTTCATAATATTATTGTAATTTTAATTTATATTTTAGCTGATGATGGGTTTGGATAAACTCGAAACGTCCTAATTAAATGATATCAAAGCTTCTGTTCGTCTTTTTATTTCTTATATATATATATATATATATATATATATATATATATATATATATATATATATATATATATATATATCAGTATATATATATATATATATATAGTTACTAATATTAAAAAGTTACTATTAATTTGTTCGGCAACGTTGCTACACATGTTCGATAACTCAACGATACCACAATTAAAAATTTATATTTGGACAACCAAAGCAACTCAGGTATTACAAAAAAACTTAGAAACTTTTCAATAAAAATATATTGGAAATTAAATTTCGATTTAAATTTAAGAAACACGATAACTTTTTCGTTTTCAGTTTTTATTAAAAATTTGTTCTTTTTATGGGAATCTGTTCTTTCACAGCAATAGGTTACAAAAGTCAATAATTATTTTCATTCCTTTGTATATATGTATATTTATAATTGCCCTGGTCCCACGAGGTCCATTGGGTATATATATATATATATATTATATATATATATATATATATATAGTGTTATGTATATATATATATATATATATATATATATATATATATATATATATATATATATATATATATATATATATATATATATATTTCAACTATTCATTGGCTGCCTTTAGACGTGTCGAGCGAAAGTGATACCGCGTCAGAGATTTGTCTGAAGGTAGGAAAGTGTTGGTTTCTGATTGGTTCCTTTATTAGCCCAGCTATCTGTGACCGGTTCACAAATTACAACATATTTTGGCGCACAACATTTTTGAACATTTTTTGACCCCATCGTGTTCAAAACCACTCTGATATTTAAAATTTCTTTATTTCTTTTTTTTAGTCCTTTTAGGCCATTTTTTGGCGTCCAACCTTTGTGTTGTCATAAATAGTTGACATACGTACCTATTACCTCTTAAAAGTTTATAAATCATTTTTTTTCATAACAGCCATTTGGCAATTTTTTATAAACTATTTTTTAAAAAATAGTTTTTATATAAATTATTTGTATATTGTGACTTCGTGTCACTTTCCTTATACAATATATTCCCCTTAAACAAAATTTTCCCCTTAAATAAAATTTTTAAATAGCCTTAAAAAACTTAGGTAACTTCCATGGTTGTTTAACCCGCAAGGGTTTATCTTGTGTATAGTCTTTGTCTACAAGGTAAATTGGTTTTGTTTTTGCGATCACCCGGGACCTGAGTGCAGCCCCAATTTAGTTGGTTTTCCCCATATTAAAAATACTTTAAACAAATTAGTTTTTTTTCCCTCTATAGGGGTTTTCTTTTTTTCTGGTGTGGGAGCTGCAAGAGACCACGGTCTCCAGGTTTTCACATCCAAATTTATCAGCTTCACAGGAAGCATTTATTAAATTTCAATTAAAATTTTATTAAAATTTCTTCGGGGAATTTAAAAAAAATTTACCCCAACCTTCGGGGAATTTTTTATTTTTTATTTAAAAACGTTATAAAATTAAAACAAATAACCATTACCGTTATTTTCTTTAAAAAATATTTTTAGAAAAAATATTTTTTATATTTATAAACCAATATTATATATATATATATATATATATATATATATAAATATATAATAAATAATATAACTATATATATAATTTTAAATATAAAATATATTATTAATTTATTATAATATATAATATTATATATATTATATATATATATAATATATATATACAGTGGCGTATCCAGAAATTTTTTTTTCGGGGGGGGCAAAACAAAAATAATTATATATATATATATATATATATATATATATATATATATATATATATATATATATATATATATTATATATATATATATATATTAATATATATATATATTATTATATATATATATATATATATATATATAATATATATATATTAAAGTGGAAGGACAAAAATATTTAATGTCCTAAGAAAAAAATGGGAAGAATTATATGAATTACTAAAATCATCTTACGTAAATTGTTAAATTTAAATCGATTTCTGATTCGGAGATTAATGCGACGTCCGAGATAACAATCTTCAAATTTTTATTTTCAATAATTTTCGAATGTATGGTATGAGGAGGGCAAGTCCAAGTAAGTCTCTCATCTCTCCCAATAGTATTTGTGCTCAAAGTAGGTTTTTCAGAAGTCCTTAATGTTAAAAAAACTTCTTTTCTCTGAAGCATTAACACGGGTAAAATTGCCAAGATTTTGCAACACGATGTAAGATATTTGGAAATTGTGACTGCGAACCAGAAACTAGTCCACTATTGCTGTTTTTGGCGACCTGTGCTGTGATGCCATTTCAACTTCCATAACATCCCCATTCTGCTTTCACTAAATCTTCATTTGGGCTTTCGAGATGTTCCTTGTAAAATTTACACAATCTTTTATCTTCTCATATGGCACATTAATCCTGTTCGGTATGACAAAATTGCAAGGAAAATTTAAAAAACACTCTCTCCTAATGATGATAATAAATCAATGTACAAAAATGGTATAAAAATGGATGTGGGCGAGATAATAAGTCTGTGGGTCGGAAGTAGGAAAGTGGGTCTGTATTTTTGGAATCTTGTTAATTCTTGTGAGCAATTTTCAATACTCAGTTCACATTCAGATGCGCTTACACATTCTTCAAAAATCAGCTGAAATTCTAATGTTGCATTTTCTCTGATGGTTTTCAAGTTTAGTTTTAACTAATGTGCCGGCTAACGAGATTTGTTTCCTAGACAGCGACAAATTGATAATAAAAAATTATTTAAACTTCTGGCACTTTATATTATTTTAACGGATATGATACTTAAAAAATTGTTTTAGTGTCTAGGAAAATTTCGGGGGGGGCCATGCCCCCGCTGGCCCCCCCCCCCAAAACCACCTGTATTATATATATATTCAGCTTTAACACGACCACTCACGGGCAAAGCCCTAATCTAGGAGGCGGTGGGGTGCTCAATTTTTGTCTGAGCAAGGACGGAGCCAAGAAGAGAGTCAACACACACTCAGAATGTCCAACCAGTGACGAAACCTGGGTCCTTTTCGCTTAAGTTTGGGCGCAGTGCTCTAACAAGCTGAAGCTGACCGGATGCCATTTTAGTGTTGATCCATTCCTTCTTGACTTTATACGAGCGCGACTCCACCCGAAATGTCCATTCTTCTTATGTTCTTATAAATAAATAACTAAATCCAAATGATGTTGGTCCACTTATTAATTTAATTTGAATTAATGATGCAAAAAGAATCGATGATTAAAATTTTTTGTGCTCCGCCTTTAAATTAAAACATAATTTTATTTTTAATTTTGGTTTAAATTTTATAAAAAATTTTGCAATTACTATTTCTTAAAAAAGTTTCAATCACAGTGGCTCCTCTCCCGTTATATTATAAATAGATTTTATTTTTTAATTTTTGTTTAAAATTTTTATAAAGATTTTTGCAATTACTAAATTTCTAGAAAAGTTTCTCACAGTCTGAAACAAAGTGTTCTGGTGGAGTGAACCATGCTCCTTCACCAGGCACTGCAAACTTCTAATGCCCTCTGCAAGCTCCTTTGTGTTTTCTTGGTACTGGCCTCTCTCCTTAATTCCTTTCTTAACCTTTTCTCTGTTTCTTTTTCCACTATATATATATAATTTATGATATATATATATATATATATTATATATATATATATATATATATATACTATATATATATATAATATATATATATAGTATATTATATGATATATATATATATATATTACTATATATAGTATATATAGATATATGATAAATAGTAGTAAGGATCAATTGGTTGATTATCAAGCTTCCCACCTTCATAAATACATATCGATTGTATGAATTCGAACACATTTTCAAATAAAATTGTGAAGTTGGAAAATGCCTTGAAATATCAAGAATTGCCCCTGTTAAATGATTAATGCAAGCGGTTTCACACGCCTCTAATAAAATATTAAGATAACATAAACCTTTACTTAATGTATATATATAGATGTAATTTACTTTTATATTCATTATTTATTTCATCTTGATTGGATGTTAAAAAAAAAAAAAAAAAAAAAAAAAAAAAAAAAAAAAAAAAAAACCAAGCTGCAATTTCTGAACATAAACGACTAAATGTTGCTAGAGAACTTGCATAAGTCGTTGCGCAGCATTTAGCTGCCGTCCCAGTTTTTTTTTTTTTTAATATGTTGCCCAGTATAGTGAGTACATAAAACGAAATGAAATTGTAAGGTGGGTGGACCGGACATTGCTTCGAAAAATATATAGGACCTGTTTTTTTTTATGACTGCTTCGTCAGTTTTTTTTTTTCGTGTTTTTAAAATATTGGCTCAGCGATATGATACTAAACAATTGAATGTTTAAGTGGTAAATGGAACATAATTGCACAAAGTTCGAATATTTGAAGTTAAGTTATTTAACAATCGAGCTTTTATATTAAGATATTTTTGTATAAAAAGTTGAAATCGCCGGATACCCATCCTATTACGGTAATATATAGTTAATGAATATAGGTATATTGTATATATATATATATATGATATATATATATATATAGTATATATATGAGTATATAATATATGGATTAGAGTATATAAATAGTATATATATATGTTTTATGTACAGTTCTTTTATAATTTAAAACTAAAACGAATAACCGCTCTAGAGTAGACTGGCTAGAATGTCAGGAGTCGGGGTCTCTCGGCCTCTAGGTGGACGACGGGGTGGGACTTTGTCCCCCCCTCTGTTCCCCGATGTCGGCTCGAGCCCCGTAATGGAAATATATGCTTCCTTGAACCTTAACCTCAACTTACTCGCATAGTTATTGACTAAATAAAAGTTGCTTAAAAACTGAAATAGATATTATTATTATGTATTATTATTATTATTATTATTAATTATTATTGATTATTATTATTATTATGTAATATTATTATTATTATTAATTATGGCAATATACTATTATTAATACTGTGTGTGAAGCTACCGAGGTAACCGTAAACTTACGGAACTATTTTTATCTGCTTACTAACCTAACCTAACTTAACCTAACTTACCTCTTATAAAACAACTTTTTTTTAATATAACAGTTTGTGATCAGGAAACTTAGGAAGGTTCAGGTTGTACGCTAGCGCCTTGTGAGGTGGTTGACTTATTCTCACTAGTTCCAGCAAGTACAGTTTTCTACAAATTTGTTATTAAATTATTATTGTTGATTATTATTAGGTTATTATTATTAATTATTGATTCATTATTATTATTAATAATTATTATTATTATTGATTATTATTATTATTAATTATTATTATTAATTATTAATTATTATTATTGTTGTTGTTGTTGTTTGTTAGCTTGTACTATATAGTAGGATAATAAGTATGACGTTAAAAAGAGATTTCTTTTAACAAAGGTAGTGGAGCAAAATAATTCATAAAGAGAAATGGCTTTTTCTTTACAAAAAGAATTTTCTAGGTCGGCAAAAATCAAAGCTTTTAGCAATATTAGCCCAGGATATATAAAATTGTATTGAAAAGGTGTCAGAAATTTAGAAAAAAGTACGTATCTAGAATTTGGTCAATTCAGCATTTTTTGTGCTCTATTTTCCTCACTAAAGGTAAGAACTAAAATTTCTCAAAAAATAATTATCTAAATATTTAATTCACATTTGTGTGATGTTATAACAATAGTAATGCATTGCAATATATTTTCTATTGTTTTCAATTACTAACCAATTTGAATAAAAAAGTTCAATCTTGTTACGATATGAAAGTTTGGTGTCCATTGTGTTCGGATTTAGTGTGGGCGTTCTGTGTGTGGGTGTTGTGGGGTGGTTGCGGGGCGGTCGCGGGTAGGTTTTTAAAATAAATCGCTTAAGCACTAACTGGAAGCTGATATGCACAAAGAGCCTATATATATACATATATAGTATATATATAATATATAGTATTGTGATTAGTTAAGGTATTAATAGTATATGTATATAGTTGTTGATGTAGCTGAATAAAATAACTTCCGTATAGAATATAAACCCAGTTTCTGTAAGCCCTTAGAAGTACTGGTATATATATATATACGCGTATATAATATAGTATAGTGATGTATATATAGTATAAGTATATATATATATATATATATATGTATAGTATATAGTATAGTGTATATATTATAGTATTAGTGAGTATATATAGTATACGTATAGGTATACTGGCTATATAGATATAGATATATATAGGATATATAAAGTATATTAAATAATATATATTAGTATATATATATATATATATATATATTATATATTATGTATTATGTATATTAATATAAGTTATATATATTAGATATAATAGTAGTTATATATATATATATATATATATATATATTATATTATAGTATATATATATTATAGTTATAGTATGATATATTAATATATATATAGTATATATTTAGGTATAGTATATATATTAGTAATATATAATATATAGTATAGTATAGTATATATGATATATTATATATATATATATATAATATATATATAATATATATATATATATATATGGTATATAGTATAGTAAGATATATGATAGTATATAGGTATATATATAGTATATATAGTAGTATTTATATATATATGAAGTATATATAGGTAGGGGTATTAGGTAGGTATAGGTTAGTATATATATTGATATCATATATAATGATATATATATATCATATATATATATTATGATATATGTGTCTTTTGTTATGTTCTCTTAAACCAAATAAAGTTTCTGAATTTCATTTTTCATTTTCATTTTTTACTTTAGTGTGGTGGGTGGTGCGTTAAAAAATATTTTTATATAGTTGTAAGCTGTTATGGAAATGGTACAGAAATGCTTAGATTAGTTTTAAGTTTCATTATAATAAAAATTTGTTTGTGTATGTGGTAAAGCACAATTACTTACTATATATATATATAGTATCAGAATATACTATTTATATAAAATAGATATAGCTATTAATAATATATATATTTATATGATGATATATTAGTATATATATATATATATAATATATAATATATGTATATATTTAATAGTATATATATATTATCAGTATATTGGGACAAAATATTTCTGGGCAACATATTGTTAGAAAATATCACCAAAAGTAGTTAGCAAAGAAATAAGCAAAAGAGTTCCTGAATGTGCAAAAACAGATTCCAGTTGTTACTTTACATTTTCTATACTTTCTTCAGTTTTTGATGCTGGATATAGCCATCAAAAGTTTAATTGAGGTTTTCTTCCCACATTTCATTTGCAAAACATATTCAATTTTTTTTAGATCAACCAAGGAACCTTTTTGAAAAAACTGAAAGATCGATCTGCTGACGCTGTAGACGCAGGAACTGTAAAGGACAGCAAATAGAAGAAACAAATTAGTTTTTGAGACAGAACCAAATTTTTAAGCTTTTTTAGAATATGCTAACCAAATGAGAAACACAGTTCTCAAGGAGGAGATTAAGACGAACCCCTTTTTCCGACATACTGAGTGTTTAAAAATAATCAAGAGAGAATCACATAAAGTAAAAAACAGCAGTTCTCAACCGAGGATGATAAGACGAAGTCCCCCTTTGTATGAGAAGAAGAAAAAAATAGAATATAAAGGCGGTTTTTAGATTTGGGCAAGTTTTATCTTTGCCAAATCGAGAGGACGTAACCTTGAGTTCATTTTCGATGAAAAAAACCGAAATGGAACATGTCTTGCAGGGTTTTGAGGGTTTGTTTACATTTTAACAGCACGTAAACCTAAGCCTATAAAGGCTATTAATTAGGGAATTTTTTAGTGTTATAGTTTATATATATATAATATATATATATATATTATATATATAGTATATAGTTATAGTATATATAAGTTATAATATATAAGTAGTATATATTAGTATATATATTATATATATATTATATTAGTATATATTTATATGAGTATATATATATATCATATATTATATATATACGTTTTACGGGTTATTACATATAGCTTTTTTAATTTCGTAGTAATATATATATATATATATATATATTAGTGATATTATATAATACTTAGTATGTAGTAGTAATATAGTATATATATGATATATATTATAATATATATATATATGATATATATATTATATATATATATTATATATAGTAATATTATATTATATATTATATATTATTTTTAGAGAAGCGGAAACATGGTTTGAAACATGAATAAATTTGATTGAAAGATTTTTGGACAAAAATCGATTAAAATTTCTCAATTTTGTAAGTTTTTTTATAATTAATATTTCAACGCAGTTCTTTGGGAAATACATAATTAAATATATTTCGAAGATAATATAGTGGTTCGAAAAGAGGCTTGAAAAAACATCTAAAAAAAAACATTTTTTTTACGATTGTCAACGTGTACGGTCATCAGAACTGAAGAAGAATAAAAAGCAAGAATGAAATAAGACCAAAAAAGGAGCAAGCCTTAGACGGAATGGAAGAGAAAATTTCGCAATTTTTCGTTTTTATAAAATTGTCTTCCGTTTGGAAGAAATTTGACAAATCAAATGGAAATATTGAAATTCCTTCCGTTTGAAAGAATTTATGACAAAATAACAAAGAATTCGCTGATGGGGAACAAGAAAAGAAGAGAAAAAATGTCACGAGGTCAGGTATTTTCACCAGATAACGATAACAATTGATAGGGAAAAAAATACACAGACCTTATCACTCAAATGTCTTAATATGCATTAGTTTTTATTTGTCTTCAAAATATTATTTATTAGTTTATAATAGTCAATCATGCAATGCATGATGGCATGCATCGATGCATCATCATCGATCATACCATTCATCAATGGCCATGCATCATCATGCATCAGTCATCAATATGAAAAGATTATGTCCGTAAGACATTAGATTTTGTGGCAAACTGCATTAAAATGTTTTTTTTACAAATTTAATTTTCAGAATTGTTCAAAGTTTATTATTGCTCACGAACGCACGCCCTTTTCGTGATCATCATAAGCGACCTTGTTATCATCATCCAGAATCTCGGAGTAATGTGATTACATGAAAAAAATTATAGCAATGAATTGTGAGAAGGGGGTAATTAATCGATATATGTTCTTGTAAAAAGGTAGTGAAATTTGTGCCCGTAAATTTAGTCTGGAAAAATGACTTATTGACTCGGCATCGATATCGGAAAATCCGCCAGGCATGGACTGGAAATTTGAATCGTACTCCCATCACATAATATATAATATATATATATATTATATTATTTTATATTAGTATTAATATATAACATATATATATATTATTATTATATATTATAAATATATATATATATATATATATAATATATATATTTTATAGTATATATATATATAATTATACTAATAATATATATATATATTAATATATCAATATATATACTATATATATATAAATATATATATATTACTATATAATATTATATTATATAGTTATATATAGTATATATAACATTATATATATATATATATATATTAATATAATATATATATATATATATATATATTATATATATATATATTATATATATACTATATATATATATATATAATGATAATAATCATAATATATTATTATACTATACTATAATATATATAACTATATATATATAATATATATATATTATATATATATATATATACTATATATATATTATTTATATATATATATATATATATATAATATTAATATATTATATTTAATTTCGTATAATATTTTTATTATATATATAAATATATAGTATATATCATATATATTATATATTATATAATATATATCATATATATATCATATATATATATATACTATTTATATATAATATTATAACTATTATAATATTTTATATATATAGTATATACTATATATATATAATAGTTATATATACTATTATATGGCACTGAAATTTGATTGATGTCTTGTTGAATTAACAACAGAAAGGGTTCGTCCAGTATAAGTGCTTCATTCGATATATGTTTTCTTGATATCGATCAACACATGTATGCATGTTCTTTTTAAACTCGCGACATATTGTAGAGGCGAAGATTGCCTAAAATCTATTCCTTTATTGTAGCAATAAAATTTCTTTGTTAAAATTATTTAATAGGCAACATTGATCGAATCAGGAATCCAAGGAAAGGTCCCATATAAGACTTCTAATGTTTTCTTGATTCGGTCAACGCACATACGGGTAAACATTTTTAAAAGTCATCCGGGGTATATTGAAAGAAAACATTAGCCGGGACATTTGTAGCAAGCCAGACAATTACTGAAATCTAGTTTCTTTATTTAGTGATAAATTTTGTAGAAGGAAAACGTATTAAAACATGACCTGAAATTATGCAAGTCATAGGAAATTCGAAAAGGAGCCTGAAGGTTCGCATTGGAATCCAAAATGAGTTTCCGATCACAATTCAAAATTAATTGAGAATGAGAGACAGTCTGTATATCGCTCGATAGTGTTTGCCTGAGTTACGCTCTGGTCCTTAAATACAGTGATTAGTGTTACAATTCTTTCGTATGTCTTAAGCGGTTTTTTTCTTCTTTTTCTTCAGTTTTGATTTCGGTGTCTTTTCCTCATCTTCAACTTCCTCTTTGTGTTTCTTTTTAGCTCTGTCAACGCGATCTTCATCTGGTGATATAGGGAGGCCACAATTTGCTAAGTTTGGTGGCTTCTTTCTAGTGCAAGGCCTTATATAAGATAATAATGGTGGGATGTTATATAAATTCATACTTTAAATGAAGTTTTATTCAACATAAATAAGAAAGTAACAATCTCGATCTCACTGTCAATGCTCTCTCTCCCTTGAAATTCCTTCTTGTTTATATGCCTGTGTAACTAGACTTCCTTTTTCTTTTGGGTGACCTATGTTCTTGAGTTTTAAGTTTCGAAGATTCCGCTTCCGATGGCTTAGTAGGCTGTTTTTTTAAATACGAGCCTTCTAATCAATAAATTACTATAATATTACAATAATTTTTTATTATTATTATTATTTTTTACATTTTCTTAGTGTGAAATTTATATCAGGATTCCAAAATCGTATTCCTTTTCGCTGTAGCTATTGTAAGTTTTTTTGAGATATATATATCATATATATATATATTTTTTTTTTTTTTTTTTTTTATTTTTTTTTTTTTTTTTTTTTTTACATTTTCTCAGGGCAAACTTTGGACCAGCGCATTCCAGCATGTATTCCGGTTTTTACAGTTAGCATTAAATAGTTTTTAAGTTAATATGACGGACATCGAAAAAAAGCTGACTTTTCTTAATTCATTAAATCTTTGTAAATATTAATTTTAATAATCAATTTATATATAGAAATTAGAAATTATTAGTATAAAATTGTTATTTGGTCCGTTACCAGGCTTATAATAAAAAAACAAAGTACCGTAGTCTATCGGATGATAAGTTATTACTGTGGTTATTTTGTTATCTTTTACAAATTCGAGTGAAAATTCTTTTACTCTGTCATGATAATATTCCCATTTAAAATTATAAAAGCAATAACAATAAACATGCTCTAAATTACGTTGATTTAAACTACCCCTCTCTTACAAAATGGTGCTGCTCCAGATGTCTTAGATATAGTAGCTTAACAATGTTCATAAGAGGACATTTGTATTTTTTATGTAACGTAATTCGTTTAAGCTTAATCAGAAAAAACCCTTAAATCACATTTATTTAAAATTGAACTTCTTATTTTACTTATAAACTGCTACAACGTTACCACCCCATTCACAAATGTTTCGTATCATAAAATATATATTTTCACTAACAATAAAGTTATTCAACCAGGAGCAATGCAATCATATTTTGTCAAAAGTAGCCTTTTTCTTTTGCGATCTTTAGCTATATGAGTAAAGTATCCATTATAATTGGGCTACGTCCTTTGAAATTTAACTAATATCTGATCCTTCTCCCTTTGAGTAGTAAAAGTCTTAGTTTTTGAGACTACTGGGTATACCTGTAAACCCCTAAAACATGGGTAGGGGCTGGACGCCCGCCCCCCTTACACTTTTGACAAATTCTCTCCGTACTATATTCTTTTTATTTACATCCCGTACTACTATTATGTAACCAAGTTTTTTAACCAAAAATTAGTTTACAATTTCAAAATATATATATACTATATATATATATATAAATATATATATATATACTATAGTAATATATATATTATTAATATATATATATTACTATATATATAATTATAGTATATATATACCACAAACACCTTTTGCTCCCCACTTTCTAATATAAAAAAGTGATAGCGTATTAACCAGCATACGGAAATCTTATTCATTGCCAAAGTCTTTAGATGGTCTCCAAAATTCCTCTCGTGTGTGTGCTAGGAATTTAGCGAACTATATATTTTGTTAAACTTTGACATTGATCAAAGTTATAGTATTTTATTGACATCTAATTATAAATATATTAAAATCACTTTCGTTTAAAATAGGGCTTTCACAACTTCGAAAATTTCTCTATTTGAAAGATTCTTCCCCTTTCCTTAAGTAACCGGTAATTTCTAAGCGGCCACCCTTGTCGAAATTGGTTATATTTACAAAATTAATTCTGCACATCTTGTCAATCCTTCCAATCTGTGTATAAATTTTAATTGACCTCATCTGAACCGAGAAGGTAAAATTTTAGGTCATGTGGACTTCTCATTCTTTTCAAGTTGGAAATTTCAACGTTTTATGTTTTCTATTTGCCTTACAAACTCAACGTTTTAACATCAAAGGATCAGAAAAAAAAATAACTGACATCTACAATATAATGTATTTAAAACTTGATAATTAATTTTTAATTGACAAACTATGAAATTATTAATAATAATTCCCTACTGTAGAATAAAATCACACGCGTTCTAACACAGAGAATATAGTTGCTAGAAAATCCGCCTATGTAAACATTTAGAAATTTTTACAACCTAAATTATACCCAACAGTTGATTCATTCAATAAATATTTCCCTTAATGCAAATAGACATGGTTTTAAATTTGCCATCTACTTGCACATTAAATCCTACATAATTAATAAATCATTAATAATTCAAGTTAATGATTTTTCTCACATTTAATCACAAATCACAGTCGGTCAACCGACTTCCGTAATTCTTCACTATTGGGTATAAAGGAAAAACCACCCCGTAACGATCATCCCACATCGGGACGCTCCCCTTATTTATTCTCTATACTATGCCACCAACGCTTGACCCTCAAACCAAAAAGCGATACTGCCCGTCACACATTAGCTTGCGTCTCACGCAGTTCCAACTTCTGAGATAACTTTCTACAAGAGCTAATTTCAGACTGCCACCAGCTAATATACACCCACAGTAAACATTTAATTCTGATGAGATCTATCTTTCAGATCCGCGATACTCAACCTTCCTTTTTAGCACCCACCCCACCGAAGCACAACCCCCCGGTGTCATTACATTTATAGGAAAGTAACCACCCACCTATCCAGCGCTTCCAGACGCCACATAAATATTTTTATAGTTCAAAGTGTGGTATGAAATTTAGAAATTTAGAAATATTTTCCTCCGTTCGCCCCAGAAGCTGTTTTTTAGTGTCTTTCTCTTACCCCGGTATGTTCTATAACTCATAATGGCATCACCAACGCTTCTGGGGACAACTAGGGATTCACCTCACTAACTGCCCCTAGCTTTAAAAGAGACTCACACCCCTTTACTTCCTTCCAGATATATAGAAAAAAAAGGCCATTCAGTTTCTTTAATTAGATCGCCTCACCCACTCTCATTCATTTCTGAAAAAATAGAACTTTACATTATCCAATAATGAACTTACCACCCAAGATATCTTCCCTTTTTGGCAGTCTCGCCTCCAAGTCATAGCACGACAACATCTTGATCCTGACTCGCCTGGCACCAACCAACAAGTTTTTCTAAATAATCAGATCTGTCCACGCCACAGTTTATCCAACTATAAGAAAATCGCTCTCCGCAGATCTTGAACCTCTCCCCATTCACTGGGCCCCCTCACGATTTAATTCTGCATTTAGGTAATGTCCCCCTTACCCAAATATTTCAAATTAATCCAGCGTCAATCCAAACTTATCAACCACTATAACCTTCTTCATCCTAACTTCGACTTAAAATTAGCACCAGCTTCTAACCCACATGCATTTAAATGTCCCAATAGGATGCGAGATCTACGAACGTTAATTATTAATTGAACTTTCATTTACTTTACTCTACCTCTCCCTCTTTTCGGCGACGAACAAAAATAAAAGTGATACACTATCGCTCACACTCCACCCAGCAACAACAACCAAACGCATGCTAACCACTGATTTTTTTTTAATAAACATACAACACTCTCTCAAATCATCAACACACCATGGCCAACGTAAACACATTTTACACACACTCTATAGAGTTACCGAAAACTTTCAACCCACTCAATGAGGCCAATTTGACAAAGAAACGAATACAACACAATTGGCCAGCCATCATTAATATAACCCCAACGGTTTTAACAAGAAACCTCCAAAACGGTATAAAAATATAACACAGATTTAAAGAAAAAATAATGAACACAACTGGGTCAACTAAAATTTCACTGAAGTACAAACCCGCGTCACTTATCCAGTCGAACAAACCAAACAAAACACTAAAAAGAACTAAAGCATTAAACACGCTACCAGCAAAAGGCCTAAAATTGACGAGAAGAAATAACTAAAAGTCCAAAATCCATCAAAATACAGTTAGAAAACGCTAAACTATAAGCAACATAAAACAGTAAAAATCATAACTACACTCACACGAAAGATCAAAACTGTGTTATCGTGCAAACCCAACACTTATGAAATTCTCAATCAAATATCTGTATACCCGCTTACGCACATCTACGGCCAACACCCGAATCATCACCGAATGAAAATTGATATCAAACATCTTCTCTTAACTTGCAAATGGAAAAAACTGCTAAACGTGTTTTTTAAAATAATTACCATGTAAAGAAATAAATTCTAGAATTTCTGTCAAAAATCTAAAATATTTAAAGATCTCTTGGACACAAAGAATACAACCTTCCAAATTTTTCTTGCCCCACTACCCTCATAATTTAACTTGAAAGCTGAACACCTTCCCCACGCAATATTAATAACAAAAACTGGACCACAAGTCTCTCTTAAAAATCAGATAGTTTTGACACCCCCAAAACCTACAACCCCCATTTACACTATCCTAGTTCAAATCTATTTATAGCCGCCTCTTCCTATTATAATTTTTCATTTATATAAATGTAATTTAATCACATAAAATAAATATAAATATATATCTATCTATAAACTACCAATAATATCATTTACTCATATATTATAAATACTATACTATATAATTTATTAAATATAATAAAAAATATAAAAATATACTATAATAAATATATTATATACTACACCTACTCAATAATATATAAACTGATACATCCCCCATCAATAATCATCACAGTGGCCCACGTAGCCTTGAAGGATTACACATTGCGGTAGAGCCGTTATATAAATAGATATAAATATACTATATATAAAAAAGAAAAAGTATAAAAATTTAAAATCGGATTTAAATTATTTACTTGTTTTGTGATTATTATATATATTGTCATATATTTATGTATTTACAAAATATATAAAATATATATATATATATATAATAATATTATACCTACTAACTTCAATTTTTATAGACTATATACACCTAAACCATACAATAACTATATAAATATTATATAATAAAATAATAATACTATATATATATTATATAATATAATATTTAAAATATTATAAACGAAAATAATTTGAATTAACAGCAGAAATTTTTTGCTTTTCAATTTGCCAATTAAAAAGTTGTAGAAAAATTAGAACAAATTGAAAATTAAAGGCTAAAATGCTTTAAGTTGCGGTTTCAAAATGTGCAAATCTCCAATAATGAGAAAATAAAATATAAATGGAAATATATTTCAGATTACTCCATTAAAGTTCATGAAAGTATAACTTAGTAAAGTTACTGTTGAGAGGGATTGGTAAGGGAAACATACCCTCACTAAATATACACTTACCAAGCATACACTTACTAAAAATATACTCCCCACAACTAAACTTATCAAACACACTCACGAAACAAACACACAACAAATACATCTGTCATCCTCATTCGTTGTCTTCACCAATAAAGAGATACGAAGATAATGGAAGAAAGAGATTGAAGAAAAGAAAAGATGATTGAAGATAGAATAGAAGTAGAAAGAATAGAAATAGTAGAAAAATATAAGATTGATAGAATGAGGTATAGAATAGATAGAATAAGATAGATAGAAATAGATAAGAAATAGAAAGATTATAAATAATAATATTATAATATATTATATAATAATAACTAATAACTAACTTAATCACTTCTTTTCACTACCCAATAATATACCAACCTATACTATGCTACAATACCCCACACTACCATCCACCCTATATAATATAACTAAATAATATAATAAATAAAAATAATAATAAATATTATATTAAATAATCATAAGACGGAAGAGAGAGAGGGAAATGAAATAAACGCAAGAAAGAGATCGAAGAGAATGTGAAGAAAGAGACGAGAGAGAGGCAAGAAGAAAGAAAAGAAACACAAAGGACGAGAGAAGATCAATATCCGGATATCAAATTATCGGACGCCCTCCCAGCGTTATAAATGGAAGGAGGATCGAGCGAAAGTACGAATGACTCTGCCGAAATATTGAACTGTAAAATATTTTTCCCACGCTCTACAGCAAAGGTATGAACGCTCTGATATATATTCCTATATACATCTACTAATATATGAAATATGAGACTTACCCGTTAAACGCCCACCGACTTTCCAATACAATTTAACATCTTAGAAGAAACCCCCCCAACATGCACAAATGGCTAACCTATTCTGAGAAGTATTTCCTAAACATCCTCGACGAGTCAACTTAATCACTTAGTAATCGTCACCTGTCCAAGGACCTACTCAAACCCTGTTCCAAATATATGATTCCCGGGACGCTCCCATGAACTCTTCAAAATGTCCGCCGATGGTATAACCTTATGAATGATCCCCTATGGACCACTTCCGCCTCCCTATGGGAGAATGCTCATGAAAAGAGCAGAGATCTTCTATATATGTCCCCAGAATGTAATGAAGAACAAGCAAGAAATCTGCTCATTTAACTCCCTGAGAATAATCTTTCCCCTTGCGACATCCAACGAGGCATTAAATTGCGAATGTGTCTCTGGAAGATCCACGTGGATATTACTTATCATGTTCCAAAGAATCGTTACTAGAACCTCCGAAAATGTCCAGCCTATCCTGTATACTGGACAAATGTCTCCTTAGGAACATCCCGCCCACCAGGCAAATTTGAGACAGTTCATTGGAAGATCCCGTGACATACTTCCTTTATCAATTGTTCCCAAAGATGATAAACTTGTAAGAACATGAAAGACTGATTCACCTTATAAAACTACTGGAGAAACATTCATGTGAAACACTCCCCACCGGAATTTTCAAGCACTGCTCTCCTCCGTAGAATATTAACAATGCTTCAGGCCACAATATTTTGAACCCCTATAATGCCTAGCAAACTGTGTGCGAACCCCATGCTGCCGCTCGACACTCGCTACCCCTCCTCTCTCCATCTTTGTATATTACCTCCGAAACTAAGACCCAAAAAAACAACAACGCAAAGGTATCCTCCACTCCTCCCTATCATTAATTAAAGGCACCTCTTACTCCCTCCCAACTCCCAAATAATATCTTTCATCAACCTCATCTTCTGTCACAACTATATAGAATAAAAGACATGAAGAACATCGCTCACAATCATTCTAAGGATGTGCTATTCTCCAATAGTCTTATAACTCTACCATATTAGAACCCAACTGGCGCTGAACTCGAAAAGATTAATATCGATAGGAGCATGGCAGCACAGAAGGCGTCTGTTAAAAATGCCTAGAAGTGAGCGGTACTGCTTGTTATCCTTTAAGTTGTTGTTATTCCTTCGGAGCGCCAAATAAATACAGAAGAACGTCATTGAGAAGATTCCGGTAACCTATGTCACACGGCACATTCCACCATATGCAGACCCGAGAAACCATATATCAAAATATTGCCTGAACAATGTGACTATTCCTAACACCTTCTCTAAAGTTCAGGGAGATGGTGTCACAGAATGTTCTCAGTAGTTAAACTACGAACAGATATTTCATTGTTATCTATACCACAAACACCTCGCTACACGTGCTCCATCTTAAAACAACATTCACTATTACAACTAACCATTCACTTCAACACTCAAAAACGCGTTCACTATTAACATGAACATACTTTAATTACCACCTCATCATAAGCTTACCCAACAAGCGTAACTAATTAAACGCAGGCACTCAACAATTCACTGTTACTGTCTAATCTAATCCTAATCAGCATGCTACAAGACAAAGTACAATGAACAACTTAAAAATGCAACACACATCCAATATAATTAAACCACTATCTAATCCTAAAACCATCTAACCCCTATAATCAGTAATATTACTCACTATACCCAAATATACCTAATCCTCATAGCTAAAATAATACTATATTAGAAACAACAATAACCCTAAACTATACAAATACTCACCTAATAATAAACCTACTATACTCATCTTACTATATACTATATTATCTATCAGATACTATCTCTTGCTATACTTAAAATAATAATAAACTAACTTACTCTATAAATATATACTAATATAAACTCCAAAATGACTAAATTACTTAATACCTAATGATCTATTGAAATCTCACTATAATATTAATACATATAATAAAACTCCCTACTCAATACCTCATCTATCTATATGCCTGTCGCATCCGATGAGTGTGTGTGTGAACCCACACCCACCCGCGGTTACCTGATAGTAAAATCTGTGTGGATTATTGCTCATGAATCCAAATATAAGAGAATGGTATTCACGAGAGTCCACCGGCAAACAGTAATGAAGACTTTCTTCTTCCACAATACAGTTTAGGCAGAGTGACAGGGCTCGCCAACTCCTCGCGTTCATCTCTCCTTTAATGACGGACTCGCGAACTCTGCCGACACAGACTTTCCAGAAATCTTTATGGACCCACCCTCAAAGCACAAACGATCCTTCTGCCAAGAAGCTCTGAGAGAACGAGTTTCCATGAGAGGAGCCACCACACGACCGGCGCCTACATGGGAAAGATAGCTAGCGTTCACTCGACAAGGAGTGTGAAAACTTCTAACGCTGATTGAATCTAACCTCAAGAACCCTAAGCCATATGGACACCATTGCGCAGAACGTTGCTCCACTACGAGTGCTCAATCACGGCACCAGACCAGTCATTCCATGGCAAAATCAGAAGAACCGCACAGCGAAAAAGAAAGCAACTGCCTGGCTCTAACGATGAAAACAGCGAGCGAAAAGCCCTACATGGGAGATTGTAAATAAATAAAATAATATATACAATAAAATAAATAAATAATAACTAACTAGATGCTTTTGTGTAATATTATTTACTAATAAATATATGAAAAAAAAAAACTATTATATACTATATATCAATATACTATATATATTATACAATAATAAATATATATAACTCATAATCCTACCCCCACCACAAAATATATACATATATTATATATTAAAACCCTCTCTACCATAAATTACTTTATCAATATAGACCACCAGACGAAGAGAAAAGCCGAAAGAGAGAGAGAAAAGCAAACTATAAAATTCAATACCAAAATTGGGAAAATAAAAATCGACGATAACTAAGTTTAATAAAGCAATAACACTTTCCAGCATTCCTCTCTTAAAACTTTGCACTAAACATTGATTAATTACAGAACTCCCTAGCACCGCCCACCCTCTCCCTCTTATGAAACTTAAATATTACAAAAAAATCAACACATTTTTGCACACGACAACGATCTCACCCTCTCATCCTAAATCCCTCCGCGCTCTCTCCCTGACTTCAACCTCCGTTTACTACTTCATCATAGCGAAAATCCCGCGCAAATGCGCCGTGATTACGTTACCCGCATTCTCCTATACAGAAAAACGGACCAAACACTCACCCTTCATAATATACACTGAGATCTACGTTATCCTTAAGCACACCACATACAGATGTCTCCAGTCCATCTGACAAACCCGACTCTGAAATCTATCATCTAATTTACCCTTTAAGGGTCAATCGAATGCTTGACCAATGCACATTGACATCTCGCGCTTTTACAAACCTACGCAACCATAACATCACACATGACCCCCTGTTGAACCCCAATCACACAGAGCCTCACGTGACAGATATCATAATCATATAAGTGCTCTACCAATTTCAAAATCATATATCATTTGCTGAATGAATTATGATGATAAAAACCACTCATATCCAGATCTTTTCATCTGAAAATCCATATTCGATATTACAAATTTCAAGATCTTACATTTTTGTTTTCCACTATATTATTTAAGCTTCCAAAACAAATGCTACACAAAGGAAGCAACGTATAGCCCAAAAGTACGTGCTCTATCTTGTTACCCGGATAAAAAAAAAAAATAGTCAAGTAGAAGAAATGAACAACAAACTGCGAAAAAGACAAACAAAGCCCACTAAAAACAAAGCACCCAATATTTCATTGCCAGTGGCAGCAAGATTAGTCACAAAGCAAATATACCGCTCTAAAGCTTTCACGCACTCACTTTTAATAATACATAAATTTTTCTACAAATGGACCAACCATCACTAATATATATTCTCATTAATTCAATCTCAGATATATAAACCACTTTTTACACAAACCACTTGATACTTAGAAATAAAACTATATTCACATATCTCTATAACTTTCTTCTTACCAACACAATTCTGAGATTATCCCTTTCGATGATTACACCTCCTTGATCATGTGACCCTACGACTAAAAGATAAAATATGTTGAATATACGACAAAAAAGATAAATTACATTGAATATACGTCTATGTAAAATCTAAGTACAGTCAAGAAATTTATCCCATTTTTATTACCAAAAGGAACCTACTCGCTCCAGCACTTTATCTACCACTAAAGTACTTTCCTACTTCATACGCAGCATTCATTCCGTCTCCCTTTTCAATCGTTCGAACATGAACAAACCTAGTATTTGAATTATATAGTTTCTAACTGCTTCAATTGCTCACCACCAAACTATTCATACAATAGAGCCGTCCTATCTTTTATCTATCACTATACAAACTTACTTTTCATCGCACAAGTCACTTATCAAGAACTCTTCATTTTACAAAAACCGTACCACCCAGCCAAAATCGACCCTCAAGCAATTACTCCAGAGCCTTCCATTCAACCTGATTCGCCAATAACCAAACACAACCCTCGATCAATACTGCAATGCAATAAACAATGAACACTAAATATACAGGAACCAAGGGATATTCCAAATTAATAACATTTTCAAAATTAACCCTAAATAATCTATTTCGAATTTTACTTACTTTTCATTGCTTTCACAATTCCTCGCGCTAATTGAAAGCATTTGATAATTGATTAAACGTAAATTGTTTCGTCTCTCAGACTGCATCTTCTGAACACTTCACAAGAAAAGGTATTTTCATGCGCCATCCCAGACATTAAATCAGGCAAATTTGTCCAACCACTTATAAAAAACCTAAACAAAACCCACTCCTCACCGCGATTAAATATGGATAACGTACAAAAATCAGATGGCAAACATAAATTAAACAACCTGGACATATACTACATAAAAATATCATATATAAAATATAACTAATACAATATACTCAATACCCCTAATAATATAATATAAACTATATAATATATATATTCACATAGTGCATATAAATATTATATAATAGTATACTCTATCCTCGAACATATTCCTACTATACCCATACTCGCTACTACATACCTCCTCGGAACAAGCACCAAACTATCAATACCCATCTCTGCACCCTTAGGGTACTAACTATACCTAAAACAATAATAACCATCCTATACCACCAAACCTAACATATATATAATATAATATATGCTAAACTATATATATATAAGTAGTAACAGTAAGAATACGAACCTTCTTCTTATCTAACCGCAAACAGCAAAAGGTCAAAAAGTGCCATTTTTTTAAACTTCAGGCCAAATGGTGCCGACCGACCGGAAAAAAAAAGATCACTGCTTTAGGTGGCTATCATGATTCTTCGTTAGGCTTATCACTTTCGTCATAGGCATAATTCATATTAGGCTAATATTATATCATTATAGGCCGTCATAATTATTATAGCGACCCTTATAGTATTCTAGACTATACTATAGCACGTGATCTAATCGCGCCGAGCCCCAGATCATAATTGCAAACTCGCCAATACACAGCAGTCTTAAGTCCTTTCAAAAAGAATCGACTACCCTAGTAATACTTGACGTAACGGGGAGCCTCGAATATCGCGTTGTATATATTGAGAAGGTGCATAGGGAATGCTTCCTTCTACGAGTTATTACCATACCTCCCTCATTCACATCTCGCCTTTTCTTAGACCCTAATGGCCATACACGTGTCTCCGGTCAATTAGTAACACGGCTTGAATAATAGCGTGATCTACTCATAGCAGATTCATCAGATGTCGCAGAGCAGTCGACGTCTGATATCAAAGTGTATATTAGAAGATGCTAGATGTTCCTTCTACAGAAAGTTAAGTATCCCCCACCCCCTATATTCTAAACCACTCTCTAGTGCGATAAGTATCCGTATAGATGTACGAATGTAAAGTGATCACTGAATATTATGTATCGATACAGATATCATATATCAACAACTGAAATTCATTCCATAGCTCCTGGTCGGCAATACCGCACTCTAATGCCTAAGAGACACAGTTCAGCTATAATTACGAAATTACACATAACCCCATCCATCAATATATCTAATGCACCTCGCATGACCCTTAACAATATTTGATACTATCTTGAACTAAGTATGAAGCAAGAGCAATACAACTGGTAGTTGTTCTAGTATATTAACACTCGAAAGGAGCTAGTGACCGAGATCAAGGAACTCTGACACCCGCATACTCCTTGCCGAGCGCCTCGGGCGTTGTCAGCCGATTGCTCTGTTGTTAGAAGCGCATTCCATGACAGCGTTCTTGTGTACGATACGAATGGACGTACCCTTCGTCAAAAACACCCCGTATCATGACCAGGGTGCACGTACCAGCCACTCAACATCGTCCCAAAAAATAAAAAGACCTTAACAAGTCAGAAAACAAAAGATTGCCTAAGACGAACGCACCTTGACCTCAGAACCCCTCTAAATACACAAGACCAAAAAAAAAAAAAAAACAAAACGATAAAAAACCAAAAAAAACACCTAAAACAAAAAAACGATAAACATGTGAAACAAAAACGTTCTACTCGCAAAAACGTCCACACGAAAAAGCCCAAATACAAATAACCTACCGCACAGCCAGCCCAATCGTTGCACTCATGTAGTACCGCACACCTCACCCTTACGAACAGCACAAAGCCACCTACCCGCATAAAAAAAACCGCATCCACCACCCACAGTCAAAAACCAACGCTTGCCCACACACACTCCGCGACTCGCCCCTCGCAAATACCAACCAAAAAAATAAGGCAGACCCGACGCTTATAAAACCGCCATCACGCGAATCAAGTAACGCCACCAAACTGTCTTCTGTCTTAACAAAACAAACAAAACACCACACACCCAAACCTCCTTGCCAGTACCGTCCGCACCAAAAAAAAACCACCAAAAAAAAAACACACGACCACACTCCAAAAAATCGACAGATCTAACAGAACAAAAAGCGTGGCGTCCCGCCCTAAAAACAGAATCTCTTTACCCTCGCGCACTATTCAAAAAAAACTAGCACCTACCGACCCCCAACACTAACAAACCCGGAAAACCCCCAAACCAAAACTCAGGCGTACCACAACCGCAAAAAACGTTCACAACCCACAGAAAGTACACATCGCACCCATAAAAATTCCGACCAGTACGAAAAAAAAAAAATAGGACAAAAACAGCAAAAAAGAAAAACCACAAACGACAGTCACGGAACAACCTTACAATAACCTAGCATCGCTTAAAGTGCGGTGTCGTGCTCCCAGGGATAATGTTATATGAAGTCATATCACCATACAATAGGAAGCAAAAGGATCAAATAAAGAAAAAAAATAGAATGACCAAAAAATATGAAAAAAAAAAAACGTTGTGTGATCTTAGAGCAAAAGAACGGTGAATAGAGTCATCGATCATTCTTCACAAACTATGGCATATATCGTTCACTTAGTATGTATTGACATTTGTTGCATCCAATGTTTCAGCCGCTACGTCAAAGGGGAAGGTGGGGAGCCTCCACCCCCTTAAAGTTAAAAACTGGACCTTTAGAAAGCTGAAAATTTTGGTGAACCAGACTCCATATAAGAAGGAGAAATAAATGAAATAGGAAAAATGGCTAATGTATAAAACAATTAATATTGACCGCAAAACACCACAAATAAGTTAACATAGACAGCGAGAAAGCACGGAGCTGGTCGCCTCACGTATGCTCTCGCAAATAGATGTTGATCCGCAATCGGATGAAGATCAATTTCAGGCTGCTCCTTTCCCTACCTAATATATTAGAAAAGACAAATCTAAAAACAAGGAAGTGGTGCAACTTTAATTAGATTTTTCAAATGCGTGTAGATCATTTTGAGGGTTTCAGTTGGCATAACAGTGCATTCGTTCTAGCTTCTAGCACGGCAATGTTTTTCTAACATACCTTAGACCACACAACCCCTTATTAAAATGCCTACCCTAATGTATAATAAAGTACAGATAGAGATCAGAATATAGGTATATAAAAATTAGAAGGTTAAAAAAGGGATTACTTCTACCAGTTAGTACCCAACCCTTTTTCTAGCACTTCTAGGCAATAACATGTCCTACGTCATAGAAAAACACCTAAATTAGTGTCTACCTAATGTTTTAGAAAGGGCTATAGGGATTGCGACTTAGGCATGATGTTATATACAACCGTCTAGTACAAATAATCCAAGAATGAGGCTCCTTACTCTCACTCCCACGATTAACCCCCTTATAAGAGGTCGCTTAGCCCCTTTTTGAGTTGGCCTTTGACTATTGGTCGCCGCTCATTAGGCGCTATAAGAATATATTTCGGCCCCTTCGAATACCCGCATATCACAGGCCTGAAATTCGACCTTTCATCAAAGCATTCGGACGCAGGATTAAGTAGAACTTTAAGTCCCGAGCTAGCTCAACAACGCTCACCCTAGACGCAGCCCCCAAGTATACCTGTCCCCCTGTCAGCGGACACTGTCCTAACATGAGGTCATATAGGTACATCTCCCAAAACTACCTCCTCCGACCAGTCCCTGCTTATGATTCCCACCATGTCACTAACCACCCTCACACCAAATAACAAGCCAAAAAAAAAATAACCTCCACCACACAACAACCACACGCATTAAGCGACAGAACACTTATACCAACAACCATACACACAAAACCCCGCCATAGGCAAAGCGCCTCCCCAACTACTTATACACCCCCCCACCAACAACCCGCTAGAAGCCTTCCTCCTCCATACACACATGACACCACCCATGGACACCTCAGGCCCACTCCACACCACCCTAATACCTTACCACCCACCACTCTCCACACCACCCCCCCAACAGCCCTAGACACTTATAACCAAAATCAACACAACCAATACGCCCTTACTACACAAACACCTCAAAAAAAAAATAACAAATTACACAATACAAACACAAAATAGAAACACATGTCACCACTCACCACCTAGACAAACTACACCTACCATTTCACCAAATCTAAATACCCTATTACTCACACATCACCACATACACATACACCACCACAAAACACACTCAATACTTTTGATGCCTAACTTTAGAATTGCCTCAAGCTTTTGAATGCTCAAACTTGATGCCTCAGCTTTGATGGCTCAAACTAATTGATGCCCTCAGCTTTTGATGACCTCATCAATATTGATGCCTTCAGCTTATGATGACTACAATCTTATTGTATACATGGAAAAAAGAAGGAGGAGGAGAGTAAGAAGAAAGAAGAAGAAGAAGAAGAAGCAGAAGAAGAAGAGACAGAAAGAGAGAAAGAAGAAGAAGAAAGAAGAAGAAAGAACAAAAAGAATATGACGGAGCATATGACCCGGAGCCGGAGCCGGAGCCGGAGATTATTGATGGAGCGGAGTCCCAGAAAACTGGAATTCTCGTCTCCGTTGATCATATATGAGTATCAAATGAAGGTACTAATATACTATGACTTAATTAAGACACACTAGATTCCGAATTTCATTATGGGTTCGTACACCCCAAAATGAGTTAAGCCGAGGACCCCCCTTAGGACAGCTGATCGCTCAGCTGGAAAAAAAAAGAAAATTAAGGAGTACAGGACAGAGAAAAGAATGAAGGAAGGAAAATAGACAAGTGTTCGTAAACGATAGGAACAACATGAGTCATTGGGAGGAGTTATCAAAGGTATCGGCTAACGAATCGCAGAGCCGATGCAAAAAAAAAAGAAAAACAAACCAAAACCAAAACACAAAACAAAAAACAAACCTGTGATCCGTCATTTATTTATTAATCCCACCAAAAAAACAAAATGTCTCTCTCATCCCTAAATATCTATGTACTTGAATACAAAAACACAACAAATACTATATGTTTTCCAAGACGAAAAACACCAGGATATCCCGAAATCAAACTGAATAACATAGTTTCCCCATAACCAACGTCAAAAGGTGTCTAGGGACAGCCATAATCTGCGATGACTGGATCCCCGAACCCCAAAATGTAAGGTTTTTACCTATTTAAATGAAATTTTAACAAAGGAATAAGCTTAATAATAACATAGACTTACGCATTATTCAAACAGCCCTATGTGCTAAAATTATGTACAAACCGCTCTCATGCTGCATAAATATATTTGTCAGCAACATCCCTATGTTGTACAAATATATGAAACTTATACAAGGAACTAAGTGTACCTCTTAGTCATACACAAAATGAGTTATTCAATATGTTGCACAACTAGAGAATATTCAAGTCAAAACTGAACTCGACATTGTTTAAACACTGCTCAGGTTAGCCCTCTTAAAAAAATCAACTTAGTTGGTCGCCAAATGGTCAAATATAATTCAAACGGCCCTTACCATTATTTAAAAACCTTTTAATTGATAAACACTAGCGTCTCCATCTGTATGCTAACAAATTTGAATGATACATCTTCAAAAAGGTATATGCCACTGAGCCAAACTTTCATGAAACAAATTTTCTTAAAACTTCTCATAACCACAAACAACAAAGTCTTACTTTTTTTTAAAGAAAACCAAAAAAAAATAACCCTGATATTAATTATAACCTATGTAATTAACAAAACCGACATACAACTTTGTCATTTTAATTCAACAATTTCTTATTTTGCTTTTCATTGCTCTTTGATTTACAATCCGAATCATTTTCAAATAGCTCTCTACTTGCATCATTATGAATACGCCACTGCTCCAAAAGAAATGAAATACGAAAATGACGGCTCTAATTCTTTATTTATGGTAGAAAATGAAAATATTTACGTACATCATAACATATGCAAAAATTATGTGCATTATAGAGATTGATCAATAAATAAATACTATATTACAATATATAAAATAATAAATAATATATATATTATAATATATATATAATATATATATATATATAATAATAATATAATAACATATATAAAAAATATACCAATACTACTATATATTCTACCTACTCTACCTACCTAAGCTACCCGCCCCCCCAACCCTCCAGTCCATACTGTATATACGAAACATATTCAAATTTTAGCTCAATATATATTTTAATTTAAAAACATTAATAAACGAAATAAAAATAATAAGATAACTTACAAATATAAAAAATATTGGTAATACTAAATAGTTAAAATAAAATAAAATAAAAAATAAAAAATAAATAATAAAAATAAAATATTAAAAAAACCTCAATATATTCTTCATTAATAAAATTAAAATATTAATATATAATAAAAAAAAAAAAAAAAAATAATAATAATATTTTACAAAATATATTAATATAAATAAAATTAAATCTCATAAAAAAAAAAAATATAAATAAAAAAAAAAATATAATAATAATCAAAAAATAAATAAAACAAAAAAAACCTAAAATAATAAATAACTAATTACAGGGTTCGCAACCGCCCAAAGGTTCGCAGAGCATTCAACTACCATGAAAGTGACCCGAAGAGAACTCTGCACATCATCATCGTCATCAATCTCAACATATATTAACTAAAAAATTTTTCTACCTCGCCGCAACCACCAGTTAAAAAAGGGAACACCTTATCTGTTTAAAAACGCACCTCAACTCTTTTCACATATTCTGCTATAATGCAACACCATATGTCATATTTCCAAAACAACTTCATCCGCTATTTACCTCACACATCACTTTCCCTCATACGGAACAAGTCATATATCCTGATCAGTCCTCACTTTTTCACAGTCTGAGGAATTCGCAAAAAAGAGCAATTCCTATCCAAAACATCATGCAATTAAAATACACCCTATAACTACAATATAATACCATAACAAACTAATACTACATAATAATACACCTATAATAACCCATACTATACACCTACAACTAAACTAAATACCTAACTAAAATCACAAAATATACTACAATAATATAATATATCATACTATAATTTATAAACTCTACTCAATAATATCACATACTATATACTCACTAAACATAATAATCACCACCTATTAATATACTAATAATATACAGTGAAATAACAAACCAATATTATATATATATAATATCAACTAAAATAATTAACGTGAAATAATACTATAAATAAACCTAAATACCAATAATAAAATATATATAAATAACTATATATATAATACCCATTATAATATATAATACTAATAAATATAATAATAAAATATATATACCTATACACCACTCATAAATAAATAATATATTACTAGTCAACATATAGTTAACTATATATACTAGCCTTACAATATATAATAAATAATATAAATATATTAAAAATATTATATTAATAATATAAAAATATACTATAAATATAATATATAAAAAAAATATAATATAATATATAATATAAAAAAAAAAAAAATGATATATATAATATATAATATTAAGTTAGAGAGAAATTCCAAAAAAACCAATTGAACATACAGAATGTTTGAACCCAGGAACCCGCACCGACAAATCAAAGTATCAGCAACCCAAGCACTAGACTTTAGATTTCAAACCAACGCACCCCGCACCCAAAACACTTTTATTATATCGATACAAAACGACCACACCGTCACTAAAAGAAATACCCTCAAACACCACGCACCGCACCTAAAAAAGAATATATAATTTTGTGTACACCGCAACCGCAACATGCACACACCTACCAGCCAATGTACATCGAAGCAACGCAAATTGACGATTCTCACGCACCGCACAGAACCAATCACACTCTATATAAATTTAACCCAATCGCAAAATGCACGCGGAAAATCATCCGTAAAATGTATGTACTGCACCGCACCGCAACAACCAACTACAGCAAAACGAGTACCGCAATCAGAAACAAAGACGCAAAACGACAAGCCACCGCCAAAACCCAGAATACCCGGATGCGGTCCGCAGCACACTAAAAAAAAACAAAATAGCAACATACACTCACCCATACATAAAAACACTAAACCACAAAACCAAAACACAAAAAAAAAAAAGAAGTCCAAATGTATAACGCCCAAACAATAGAAGAAAAAAACCATAACACCGGCTCAGACGTTAGCCCGCTAAATTCTACCACCAAATTCCCCCCACTGGATGCCCCCCACAGTGCACCGACCTACAAGCGTGGCACTTCTTCAATTCGTGACGCCATGTCCTCTACCCCCACAAACCACTCCCCAACTCCACTTGGTCCCCAATTATCACACATCCATATCATCAATGACGCTCAATCGCATTTTAAGACACACGCCAAAAACACCACAAACATTTGCTCTCCCGAGACGAATATCCACCCGGTATTTTTACCTCGCTAACACTCGCCACAGCCAGCGGCTTCACCGTACTAGAATATAGACAATATCATACAAAAAATTCTCCATATAAAATAAAGACACTCGTGATGTGTGTGTAGTCCGTGTGTGTGTGTGTGTAGTGCTGTCATGTATGTAATAGCAATGTGTATGATGACTGCTCCTGTGATATGTCTTAGTTACGACCGGATACGCCTAATACACATAGCTCCATACACCATAATTTCCATTTCAAATGAAAGGGCATCTATTGTTCTATCGAATAGCGTGTTGCACTCCACAAGTAGAGATAGCTTCAAAGTTAAAGTAAGTTTAGATCGTTAAGCTCCTAAAAGTCTCGAAGAAAAAAAGACTAAAGTAATACGATTATTTCATCAATACGTCCGCAAAGGATCAGACTTTATATTTTCCCTCATGTATAAACTACAAATGTTTTTTTCGGTGAAAAACGGGAATGGAAATACCAATTACGTCATTGTCTTTTTGCGAAAAAAAACAATTTCCTCTTTTGACTGAAAAAACATTTCTCTAATCTTTTTGCAAAAACATTTTGAAAAAACCACTGTTTCCTAGAAACAAACCTTATAAACACAAATGTTAAATATTCACGAAAAACATAAGATTCTTAGCGGCCAACCCATAAACGCAATAAGCAGCTAAAAACACACGTCACCACCGCAAACACGCCCTCAGCGCCAGTGGCCCCACACCACCCCAACCCCTCATGTTTTACTCGCTTTACCTGCAACTTTACCCTTACTTACTATTAATTTTAAACGCCGAAAACTTATGTCTATTTCCTGATTTTTTTGTCCAATCAAAACCTAACATCTGTATTAATCACATGTGCCAAACCATCTTCCAAATCGCATTACGAGTTGCTTTAACATGACTAAACTAAATATATTTTAATTTGTTACTACCATATTACAGAGAACATAGAGACACAAGGATAACTCTTTGTATCTATATATTACATAAATATAATATAAATAGATAACTAACTACCTAATATCAACCTAGATATTATATAGTACATACTCAATAACATCAATATACATAAATACCACCCTAATACCTAATAACTCCCATAACCACATACTATACCACATATACTCACTACATACACCAAACCATATATTCATCATCCAAATAAATCCCCAACTCACTCAACAGTTCCCTATTTTCACTATAATCATCCTCCCACCTACACCTCCTCATACCTAACTATCACACGCAGCCACATACACATTACAAATCCTTTCACACTAACCATCAAACACAAAGCAGTCCAAAGTAAAAACTAACCATCACCCTACGCATCCAACAACAAAAACGCCCTACACATATTCCCACATTTTTTTTCATACGCATGATCTTTACACCCGCCCGCGAAAACTGACAACCGAGCCTGGCAATTCTTTTTCCGGCTCCGACTCCCCGACTCCAACTACCGGCTCCAGCATTTTAAAAATATTACCGCTCAAGACTCCGCAAAAACCTGCTCACCCAGCAAATTTTAAAACCTAATAACGGCCTCCCGCTCGGCTCCGACTCCAGAATTTTACAAATTACCCGCGCAACACTCCGACTCACGGCTCCGGCCGGCAATTTTAAAAATTGTCGGCTCCGATCCGAAGCTCCCGCTCGGACTCCGAACCTATGTTATAATTCCTTCTCCATTTTACACGATAACAAATGAAAATCAATTAAATTCGATACAAAAATTTTTGATGTATGATGACAAATACAATGTTATAAGTTAATGGGAATTTTATTAGCTTAGAATTATAAAAAACCCCGTCAGAAAACCATAATCTTATAGACAAAACATTAAAAAATTTTCTAAAACAATACAAAGCAAAAGGAATCATTCCACTTTCTTCCTAAATTTGTTAATATAATTCCTCTTTGAACGTTGAACTTCCTTTTGCAATGGCGAAAGAGTTGAAGACGAAAAGCAATAATATTAATAATTATTTCAAGAATTATACGATGGGAACAACTCGATATGTGGAAGCATATTTCGTGCCATTTCGAACAATACTCGTGACAAACCAAATGAAGAACAATCATTTGATGTGGTGCGAAAACATTTCGAAAGAGCCTCAGGACAGACAACTTCTAAAATGATAAATTAGAGAGAAAGACAATGTGATTCTTCTAAGAGAGAAGATCAAGATAAAAAGAATAAGAAGGGAATACTTGAAACATATTAAGGTTTGAGTTGTGCGTTTTCAAAGATGTTGAAATTGTGTGGAAGATTATGTAGAGTTGATAGATGAAAGAACCGAGTATCTGAAGCATTAAAAAGAATCATGCTTTCTTTTCTTCAATTAAAAATAGAAAAGATCGGCTATTTGAATTTGCGTGGGACGCATATCAAAGTGACAAAAATTAATAAATGGTTTAATCGTCAGTATAAGAATGAAAAGGTGACGAAGAAACAGAGAGAAGGCAATTAATGAAAAAGTTATAAAAAAAACTTGGAATAGAAGAACCCTTGTAAAATAAATTATGTATACGCTTCGGTGATGAAATAAAATAAATATTGCATCCTGGAGTTTAAAGACTACGATAATTTCATTAATCAACGTCATTGAGACTATAGCAAGGAAACATGCAGGGTTAAACTAAGGTTTCAGGTGAAGAAAAAGAGAATGAAAAATATTCCTTTATGCTAGACATAATCACCACAGTTATTCGTTCTGCGAATGCCATGGACTTCTTGCGCCGAAGTCATGATCATTTCATGGAAAATCGAAGAAGTATGACCACATATCGAAACAGCTTGAAGCACTGAAAAGCCAATAACGTTTCCTTGCCTTAGGGCAAGCGTCTTTCCGACGTAGACTCGAGGAAAAAAAAAACAGGATACAGATATAAGAAGTTGATCTGAGGAACCTAGAGGAGGAGAGAGGGAGAGAGGGAAGAAGGATTGGAAGTTAAGGAAAGGTAGGTTTATAATCTTGGGTTTATCTCCAAAGCGATCTGAGATACGGACATAGAGTTGCATCATCTTACCAAGAATGATCTGGATAGAGAAATGGAAGGCATGTTCAGTAGCTGTGCCTTGGGAACTATAAGGAAACCTTTGATAGTAGTGAACATTGAAATCGCCCAAAATGACGATTTAATTGAAATGAGAAAAATAGAGAAACAACTATTTTCGATTCCGATAATCGAAAAATTTAGGATAGAAACAAACAAATTTAAACTCACATTATTAAGATATCCTAAGTCATAAAGTAGTAAATCCGGAAGACTACAGATTAGTAACACAAGAACAGACAACGTCGTTGCGAAAATATGCACAGCATCAGTCATTACGCTCAAACACTTAAGTTTATGTCAAGAACAAGGGACGATATCTAGAAGAAGAGAGGTGACGTTCAACAGAGGAAGATAGATTGTGTTCAACAAATTGAAAATTAGAATAAAAACCGCTAATGTTCAAAAAATTATTGAAAATGAAACTGTCCACCAGAACGTGTGAGCAAATCCGGTGTGACACCATCCCTATCATAATGTAACACATTTTTTGTCTTGGACAACAACTATAATTTTCTATTTTCTTATAGGTATGAAAAAATGGCTAACATTTCCTCCAAACTTCGATTTTGTGACCAGGATAATGATATTTCACTAATTTACTAATTTTGATATAAAAAATTGGTGAATATAATCATTCTCGGTTACAAGCTCCTCTGAGTACGTCCCCATGTTCTTCTTAAATTTAGCAAGATGAGCATCAAGAATATGGACTTTGAGGGACATCCTGCTGCCCATTTTGCCGTAGTTCCTGACCAAGGTCTCAACAAGTTCTTCATAGTTCTTCGGACTGTGATTCCAAGGAGCCACGAACGGCAACAGTGCAACAAGACTATTTTTTTTTATTGAACCGATTTTTAATTTTATTGTAGATTTGGGCGAGTTTTTTCTTATGGTCCTTGTTCCATAAAATTACAACCTGAAAAAAAGTTTTCAAAAAGTTTAAAAAAAAAAAAAAAAAAAAAAACGTATTTTTGGGTGCGAATTTTTTTTCTTTAATAATAAATAAAATTGGTTACAAATCTACTGATAAGTATTAGAAAAAAGGTTATCTCATTCTTTGAATACTTTCGTTAATCAATTATAAATTAAATTATTCAATACATGCGTAGAAAATAATAATAATAATAATAAATAATAATAATAATAATAATAATAATAATAATAATAATAATAATAATAATATAATAATAATAATAATAATAATAAAATAATGAATAATAATAATAATAATAATAATATAAAAAGAGAGAGAGAAGAGAGAGAGAGGAGAGAGAGAGAGAGAGGAGGAGAGAGAGAGAGAGAGAAAGAGAGAGGACGAGAGAGAGAGAGAGAGAGATGAGAGAGGAGGAGAGAGAGAGAGATGAGAGAGAGAGAGAGAAGAGGTTTTTACGACAAACTTACAAAAATAATAGTTGCTGAAGAAATTTGTTGATTATTTCTTTGACTTGATCACGAGGGAATTAAAAATTTCATTTATCACATTTTTTAATCCATGTTTTCTTGATCGAAGTATATTATTAGTATTATTATTATATTATTATTATTATTATTTTATTTATTAGGTTTCGTCATTTTATTATTAATTATTATGTATTATTATTATTATTTTATTATTACTTTATGTATTTATTATTATTTATTATTATTAAATTGTTAGTTTTTTTATATGTAAATATGAAAGATACAAGATATTTATATTGATGAAAATTAAATGAATTATGAAAAATAAAGGTGTTTCACAAGGTGTTCACAATTACCGCTCTATTTAAAGTTCATTTGTGTCATTTTCCCTTTTCCCAGAAGATAATATACAGTTACCTAAAACAATATTTATTCTAATAAATAAAGATGAGAAATATCTATAAATTAAATCAACCACCGCAAACAATATAATATTATTAAATTATTTATAATAAAATAAAATTTTAAATATGATATATAAATAGTTACTACTATATATATAATTATAAATAACATTTATATAATATTTAATATATAATGTATTTGATATATATATATGTATGTATAGGTAGGTATGTGTGTATTGTGTCTACTTTCGGCCTATGTTCAGTGATTCCGTGGATTAGAAAATCGTAAAAAAAAAAATGAAACAGATGATAACTCGAAACGCTGTGCTTTTTTTCTCAGCCAGTAAGCATTTGTTAATATCAAATTCGTGGAAGTAACTACCTCTCTCTCTCTCTCTCCTCGTCCTCTTCTCTCTCTCTCGTCTCTCTCTCTCTCCTCCCTCTCTCTCCTCTCTCGTCTCTCTCCGTCTGTCAGTTTCCGACGTCGCTTTCGTTCCTCTTCTCTTGATCTATTCAGTTTTGGAGCGCTTTCAGCGAGTGATCAAACCTTATCGCCGCCTCATCTCTCACTGTGTCTCGGATCGGGCTATCCAATTTCATTTGCTTCTAGTTATCATCTTAATTTTTTTTTTCTCTCAAGTTTCAGCGTCTTCAGGTTGGAGGGCTAACGATTTATTCTACTAAGGATGTTGATTAACGAGAAAGTAACAAGCCTCTACCTCGGACTCGATGGCGCTCGTCGTATGGTACGCTGTCTCGGCGTATCGATTAGGCGGATGCCCTAGCTATCGGGCCCGGGAGTCAGCTCCTCTTGAAGTCGGAGTATTCAACTAAATTCCCCTAACGGTACTACTTGTTTGATAAGAAAATAATAGCACAAACAAGATTCAACTATGGTTCTTGTAATGGAATTGTGCGAGAAGCCGGGGACCCTTGAGAAAAAAGTACATAAACCATGGCATCCGGCTGGCCCATCTTTCTAACAAAAATCTCGTACGTTATATATAGTAGCCTCATCTATGTGTGGCCATTATACTACCCAGTATTGTATTTATACATTTGTGACTCACGTGGGGAGGGTTAGGTGCCATTTTGCCGTAGCCCGTTAGTATTCTTCTCCGTTCCAGCTCACTACGTCATGTATTATATTTTCATTCTCTCTAATAATAAATTAAACGTCGCATGAGTGGCTCTTCGGTTCCAAATATATAGGATACATAATATAATGAGTTTTTAGTTCTCGCTAGTCGCAATGATACAATAAAGAATCGCCTTTTCTTTTTTGTCAAACTTCTCTCTCCTGGTTGATATGACATTCAGATGAGAATCAGCTAAAAAGAATTAAATGACTTTGTTTGACATATTTACTCTCCATATTATCTGTAGTAAATGATATATGATCGGCCTTCATCACTCTACGAAAATATTTCTGATTCTAATTTAACCTATGAATTTCGCGGAAACATCTCTACTACAAAATATTTGCCTGCTAGAGTACAGATATTTTGGACTGAAGATGAAGGCATAAGTTCTACTGAATACACTGTTCTTCAGTGATTGTGAATGGCTGGTATCTCAGCAATGAAATCATATTTTCTGATGTTCTGGGGTCATTGAATGTCAAATATCTTATTTTTGAGGAGGAAATTTTCTCAAACTCACTTGTTTTCAAAGCTTGATCTTTCGTTATTACTTGGGGTGTCCTCTTTCTAGAAAATACAGGACTTCCCGTTTAACCATAACTAAAAACCTGCTTTGATTTCCATATATTCTATTCAGTTATGATTTTTCCTGTTTATGAAGTAGCATTGCAGTAAATGCTTTTGGTGTACTACTCTTCGTTTTCGATTTTCTGTGGGCGTATTTTAACACTCTATTATAGATTTTGTATATAATATAAATATATTATATATCTCTATATATAATATATACTATAAGAATCTAGTATAATAAATAGTGTCATTAATATTTAGCATATATATATATAATATTATAGGTTAAATATCTATATACTATTACAATTTAACCATAACAATTTAGTGGCTTTCCTTTTTGTCAACCATTTTTGGAGGTGTGCGTCATGAAAAGTTTTTTTTCAGGAACTTGCTGACATTAGAAAATCAGGAATGAAGTTTTTCCGAGACATTGTTGTCGATGAGACTAATATATTACAATGGCAAGGACTCATTGTTCCAGTGAGTATTAAACTCTATTATTATGGATTCATTGATATTTTCAAGAACCTTTTTGAAATGATTTATATTAACTGAATGTTTTGTTTATTTTAGCAGTTCTTTTGGCAGATTAATATTGATATTTGATGTATTTCGGAAGTTATCATGAATAGCGGGAATACTATTGTAAAATAATTTACACAAACATACTCAAATAACATTGTGTGTGAATGAATTAATAATCAAGGATCAACTCTACATTCCTTCTTCATTATACATCTCTCGTTATGTCACGTAAATATAAATTACCTAATAACATAATTCATTAATAATATTTATGAAAGTTTTTTTGAAGTTAAAAAGGCTTATAATAATATGAAAATGATAAATGAGAGTACAGTTGAATTCTTTGACATTGCAGTTAAAGTCCTACGTCATGAAATCAAAGTGAACTTACTTTTGTCTGGCTCTAAAGTATCAACAAAGCTCCCTGCTTTTAGAAACAAGGGTGATTCCGACTTTTATATGATTTCAATTTAACTTCTGTACTATATTTATCTCAGTCTTTAACTGTCCACATATAAATCTCGCGTGATAAATACTATTATGAATAAATGCATCATCTCTTCTACAAGTACTCTTATAATCTCTACTTGAACATAACATATTTAATTCTATTTTCTATCTTATCAGGTGTCATAGTTTTGGACTCGCATCTCATTTTCATCTCAACAGAAATCATCACTCCAGACCATCAAATCTATGCTCGTTTATTCGGCACCACGTTTTCTCTTTCTGCGTCAATCATCATCGACAATTCGCGCTGATTGTACTATGGCCAGTCAAATCTTGCTTATTTTACCTTCCCAGATAGTCTTTACTTCAGAAGTGTAACGATAAGTCAATATAATTTCCGTTGATGAACTCCATCACTCTTCGCACAGTAATTCGCTATTTTATGGTGGTCTTTATTCAATCTATGTGCGTCCGATTGACTACAATTCATTCTGGAAATCTAGATTTTTAGTTATCCTACTGACTTCGATATCTTCTCTATAAATCTTCGTTCTCATTTGATGTATAGCCGGTGTAGACTGAGAGCCTTTGTTTACATACCTTATTGACAATTCTTCTTTTAAATATATCCCATCTGGATATTGTAGTCCTTGTTAGTGCTAATACATTTTCAACACAATACAGTCACATCTCATTATTATATATATATAGGAGTACCTGTTACATTATTTTTCTGTCTTAGGATGCAGATCTGATAGATAAATTATAAGTAAGAGAGCTGAGTTGACTCATACTTTGAGTCTATCCACATCTCATATATTGAACTCACAATCATAATAAGGTCAGACGACACTTCACACGAATTCGCTAAAATGATATAGTGTAAAATTGAGGATTTCTTAGTTAAACTTCCTTGTTCACCAGAGAAAATACTGATATTATATTTGTGGTGTGTGCCTAATTAATTGGCCCTCATTATTAGAGCACTTTAATCTTGGTTACATCTTATAATATATCTTATAAGCGTTATTGGGCTGGTATATGAGGATGATTATACTCGAGGTGTGTTCTTGTTAGTTAAGGAGTTAGGTATATCATTTAGCGCGAGTAATGTTTCAGTATCACATTATCTCTATTCGTGTGAGATTTATTCTTATTTATCTAGACAGATTATCGAGAGTGTAATAAGAGTTAGGCCGTGAAGCTTAGTATTGATTCTGTTACTTTTAAGTTATATATTTTCAGTATATATATATTCTTTTTGCATAAATTCAGACATTTGAAATTGATAAATAGTTAATCTGCTGCATGATATGTAAATGTAATAATTCTCAAATTAACTTCAAGGTATAAAAACAGAATCAGCGCTCTACGATATAAAGAGTATATAACTAATGATAAGAACTTGAATAGATACTAATGCTAAATGAACCTTAATATGAGAAAATATAGATTTAATCGCACACATCCCGATTCGCACTGTGAATAGCCAAAGTAAGTGAACGCGCAACAGAGTCCTAGAGACTATTACTTTACTAACAATTAACATATAGAAAAGCTTATTCTGAGCTCCATTTATGTTTAACTGATACAGCGTATATGATAGTTTGGTTTTCCTCACTTGTTATCTGGGTATTAGACAGAAATATAAACACGTTACTTGAAACATTACACAAACAGTTGAATTATCTTTAAACAGGGCCTATATGTATATTTCTGACTTTAACGTTCGGATATATTGCTTCTTATTTCGAGTAACTTTATTCATTCCTATTAATCAGATAATCATTTGGAAGAGTGGAACTAGTCTATATATAGTTCTAAGTTGGGAACGATTGTTCGGATATATTATATAATAATCATCCCAGCGTATTACCTACTTCACTCACTAGTATTAACATATAATATAAATAATTCTTAGAGTTGGACATACGTATACTCGTTATGTATATTAAACATGTGGACTACAGTTGAGTATGGGTTTATCCTGTATTTGACTTGCGTATGTCCCAAGATTAGTATTGTATACTTTAAGCTTGTTATATATATTATATAATTGTTAAAATACTGGTCAAGTGCTACAGGGTACTATATTTTGTTAAAAAAAAATATATTCTATATTCTATTTTGGCATTTCATCTTACCGTTCGATACTCTTCTATGTACTTACATAAGAACAGGTTCGTGGATGAGAGAGTTATCAGATATTCTATCCATCCTGATATAGATATTTATTATGTATACAAGTCAGAAAACAATTAAGTATCGGCTTATAGTCAGTATTAAATCATAAAAAATTATTATAATATGTCGAGATAAGATAGTAAAATCAGTAGGCTATTGTTGTAGATAGACTCTGAGGATACTGAAGATTGCCACTCCACAGAGATTAATATAATACAGTGAGAGTATATTATCGGTATTCACAACATTACACACGAATTCTGAGCTTAGATAAGCTTTAGCATTACATTGTTTAGTATTACAAAGATTTAAACCGTGATTTAATATAACAACACTCAAACTAATAAATTATTAAGATTAGCTATGTCTAAATTGGAACCAAAGGGGACATTGGTTCAATAATTCTGACAGAACTCACACTTTTCTACAGTGTCACATAATAAATGACAATATAATATTATTATAAACATTTAAACCAAAGTAGGCTTATCGAACTATGAAAACAGTTGGCTAAATGTAAATTACATATATATCATTCTTATGTGAAGATATAATGCAGAACATTATAATTCTTAATGACTTACTACCATAATTTTAATATACCTATATCTTTTAAAAATTAAAATGTATAATAGTTTTAAACTCTATTGAAAAGTCATATATACTCGTAATGTTGAAATTACTGTATAATAAACCTAAAAAACCCCACAAATAATAATCATTATGGCTTAAAAGCCTTGAAATAATGTAAAAATATAATCAGAACAAGCTCATAGAAAGAGCCATATGCAATGTACCTCCTAGAAATAATACCCGCATCCATAAAGTAAAACCTTTATGTGATAACACTTAACGTAACCTTTTGATAATCATAAACTATCCTTTAGAAATACTGAAATTGATAAATTAAATAAATATTCTTTGTCCCCTATCAATAGAGTAGAGTTAGAATTCTCTGAAAAGTATGACAAACTTTTGCAACCTCATAGAGAACCAATTCACTATAATTATGAGCAACCATTTTATTCAACTGGCCCTCAGTCGTATCCTAGTTACTTCCTTAAATCCTTGTCCCCAAGACCCATTGAACATCGTCGTCCATAAGTCAATGAACGACGAATGAAGTGAGGGCCACATATGAGAATGGAGACGGAATGAGGAGAAGGCCATTGTACTCTTAACTCAGCTGGTCAAGAACTCTCAGAAACTGAAAGTTGTGGACCCGGGAAAGTTCAAATATGAAGCAGACCAGGATCTTTTAATCTATTTGGTTGATTTTGAATGCAATATTTTTCTTGAAGATCTTCCTTCCATATTCTTTCTATTGTACATCAACGATAACTCTTAATGTAAATATATGTTGCTTCCGCATTTAAAAATGAATGATCTTACTTCACATCATGTATGAGACCTTTTGCGCGGTCAAGGTATATAATTCCTTAACAGGCTATCTATTCTGCTAGTATCTTCTCACTATACTAAGTGCTTTTGTATAAAAGCACAATCCGAGAAAAAGAGAACGGCTAATATTTCCTATGCGCTCTCGATTAAAGCAAAGAATTCGAATACTCTTGAGATTAAATGAACAGCATTTTTTTTTTTTTGTGGTTAATTATTTCAGCTTCAAAGGAGATAACACTAGGAAGGATAGAAAACACAATTTGCTCTGCTCTCGTCTAGGAATATCTGCAGGTCTTATCCCTCGTACTCAGTTAATCAGTGACATCTCTACTCATCTCAATGCTCTTCGTCTCTCTCGCTAATAGAATCTCATGCATCGTATAATCAAAATTGTTTCCCCTTAGGTCTTCTAGATCTCTCGTGCCGTCTTGCTCTCTTCGAATTTCTGTTCGTTAGCAAGAACACTGAAAAACATCACCGTAATAAAAAAATTCATATCTTGAAAGGATTTCAAATCAATGCCAAAGTCAATATGCCGAATCACCAAAGCAAAAGTAGAACTCGTGCACATACAGTATACACGAGCTCGCTTTTCGCACACACACACACAAGCATATTAAATTCGAAACTAACGTCCGTCATCATATTAAAATGCAGGAAGTTCGACCGTTAACAAAACAGAACATCATTCGGGAATCATAACTAGAACTTCACAGATTCACTAAACCTTGGCAAGTTGATAGATCTGACATTTTGTCCAAATAATGTCATAAATCACAATCACTACCTGATAATGGTTAATTAAAAGATCTCAATCCTGTTCCCCGGAAAAAATGGACACAGTTGATGATCGTAACTCTTGAACCCATATGAGCCCGATGATGAGGATCGCAGGATTAAGTCAAATACTGAGTTATTATGACTTGATTATATAAGTAGTTAATATATATATTTAGTATATATATACGTATATCTGGGTGGAAACTGACTAGTGATTTGAAAATTACTAACACAAAAGTCGATATATATAACGTCGTATATTACTAATGATAATAGTACAACAAATAGCGATCAATAGTTCAAATAACTATAGTATATATATACTACTTATATAATAACCCCCTGAGTTAACTTATCTCCATAGTGAATTAGAAATATTTATAGAATACTTAATGTAAATACTACATTAACTCGATCAACAGCGAGCCTCAAAAAATTCGTGTCGATCTCTTATAATAATATATTCAAAGAGTTATAGGTGGTCCTTGTCTCAATATCTTAAATTTTCGTGATAGGAATGCTTAAAAAGTTATGCAAGCTAACAATACAAAACGAAGTTTAGAATGAAAGAATACCAATAACTCTCAAGAAAGATTGTGGAACTTAGAGTACCATAGACCCCACAACCCACCCAACGCTACTGCTTTAAAACATAAGAACATAAAAACAGCAACAACCAATCGCTAATTTGCGCCACTCAATAACCCCTTCCCTCCGCTCAGATATTGGTCTCCCACGACTGAAACCTGAAATAATGCATATGATTATTTCACGTTTCTTATTTTATTCTTTGATATATGTGTTTTATCATATTTCTAAGATGCGTGTGCCGTTCGAAGATAAGACGGAATTTCATAATGCAACTGAATCGTGAAAAAAAACGGCCTTAACAACCGACATGCTAATAAATTAGTAAAGGGCTGATAAAAGAAGGTCGTTGTTATATTGTTTGGTAATTCATAAAGTATTAATGAACGCACAAAATTAATGTTTACCTGGTTTGGAATTATGAATAAAGAACAAATAGATGATTATTATTATTATATTTCCTATTTGAATATTAATGATTGATTATTATTATTATGTATTAGAGTTATTATTTATTTATTGATTATTTTATTATGAGTGAAGATGTATCAAGATGTTGTTTACATCTATTAAAGTATATTATTATTGTCTAATGATGCGAGGAATTGTTTTGTGATTTGTAAGATAATGATGAATAATAATAGGTAAATTTAGAAATTTAGGAGATAAATGATACATGTCAAGAGGCTGAGAAACACATAAAAAGATGATTATAATATATTTAAATCAGATACTGATATGAGAATTTGTAACAATTCTTGATATACTTTAAATATTATATATATATACTTACTAATATATATATAGACTATAGATATGATATATAGGTATATATATTTATATATATATATATATATATATATCTAATATATACCTATATCTAAATATAGATAAGTTATTAAGATAAAAAATAAATTAATTCAATGTTATCTCAACTAATATATATTGAGTGTTGGGTCCATCAACGCTGGATTAATTATTGAAATGAATGAACCTACTATTATTATATATACTATATGATAGTAACATATACCTTACGTTCCCTCCACTTTCTTCTCTCATCCATATATACTAATAATAATTATTAATTATATAATCAGTAGATATCCTTATCGGTTATCCATATAATAGGAACGCCTATTCAGGAAATTAACATAATTTTACATGAGGGCTAAATAAAAAGGTGTAAATTATTCACATTCAGTATGAATAGTTCTATCGTATATGAATAATGACTAATAGAGTACCTATATATGAAGGTTCCATGAGTACTTATCACGTACGTCAGTCCTTATCTAAAAATAAAACACTTATAGATGAAGTACTGTATACTTTAACCCCGAGCTACATATAGAGGTATTACTAGATCACTATCACAGTTACTATAAGTGACTTATAATTTAGTATGATAATCTTCTATTGTAATTGAGAGCTGCCGAGTAGTTTGCACAGGGTGGTTACGTGAGATAGAATCTATACACTAAAAAGTAATCATACAAATTTCATAAACGAATTATGTATTGTATGATTAATATATATCTACCTAGCTAAGCATTATATGGTAGTCAACTCACTACTGTGTATTATAATAGTTATATAATATATATGAAACTCAGGAATAACATTAAACGAGGTGAATACTTCTGCTAACATATATTAATGATTACTTAGATAAAATGATTAATTTACTTGAAATTTTTACCCAAATTCATCTTCCACTTGGTAGCCAAGGACGTGCGCTTGGATGAGAGCAAGACAGCCTATTCTATCACAGTTAAACATCACATTCCCTCGAAATCTGTGTCACTACCAGATATCGTTTACATATTAATAGTAAATAACCAAGTGATAGTGGAGAAGAAGTAAAAATGATAATAAGATTGTTATATACTTGAGACCCTAACGAAATAGGAAATTTTCTTAAAGTATAGTGATAGATACATCGAGCTCTGTGAACTTTATTTAAATTAGATATATTATATAATATGAATAGAACAGTGAAAATACCTGTGTGGAATGCATGAAATGAATTATCAGTAATGCTCATTAAAAGAATCCAGTGAGTAAGATCATCATAATAATATTCTAGTAGTTCGAAGGCACTCTAAAGACAATAGTAACTACGTAACAAATTTAGTGTATTTGTCTAGAATGTTGTCGAACTTAGTCACTAGTGTTGAATCATATAGTGATATTTTTGAGAGGAGCATTGTTCATACTAATATTAAATCAACATCGTATTAAATGAGATCATACTGAATCTGTCATTCATGTGATTTGTATGACAGTGGTGGTGTATATATATATAGCCTAGGAGAGTAGATGACAGTTAAGTTTTCAGAGATAAATTATCTTTCTGGAAATGTGAAAAAATATAATATAAAACTATCCACTTTGTAGTATACTTCTGAATACATAAGTAGGTGATGATATATTAAAGTCTAATTAGTGGATATCATATTATATATATATATATATATAGTTTGGAAACTCAATATAAAATAGAATTCCTCACATAATAACGTCAAATTAATATATTGAGTTAAAGTAAATATATACAAAGTTTATACAGAAATCTCTAAATGCAGCTTTAAACGATATCTATTATATATATTATATATTAATAAATGTGTGTTTTTTAATGATGCATTTGTATATGTATAAAGTAATAATTTTTTATATTTAATTTTATATAAAAAAGAATACTAGCTCAGTCGGTAGAGCACAAGACTCTTAGCCAAACAAAGTGAGGGTGCCAGGTGCGCAACTGGGTCGAGTGGAGAATGCGAACTTATCGAGCTATTCTTTCTGATTGGACTTGGCTTCGTCCTTGCTCGCATGTTAGTTTGAGTACACAGCACCCTGCTAGATTAGGTGCTCTGCCCGTGAACGTCGGTGTTATCTCATAGCCAAAGCTCCAATTTCTTGATCTTCATTTCTATCACCTATTATGCGTAATGGGGTACACCCTTTTTTTTTTCAGTTCCCGCCTATCATACTGTATTCCAGATAGAATAACATTGGTAAAAAGAGCTTACTTTAAATAGTCACTACCAACAGTGTACATATATATATATTGACCGTGACTATATTTTAGTTAACATATATTAGTTATATAACTATTAGTGTCATTAGGGGAATGTATAATCTAACTTATATAGTATATACTTATTATATAATATAACTATACTATATGATATACTATACTATACTATATATATTAACTCCTAAAAAACAAAAACTTGGAAAATCGTATATATTATCGTTACCCTCAAAGACAAAAAGGCACAAAAATTTTTTTGTAATCTGTTTAAGTCTCAACGAGTTCTGTTGAGATTATTTGTTATTTTTAACAACACTTTATATTAATTATGAATTGCACATCACAATATATTTTTATAGTTAATAATAAACTGCTCTGAGAGATTGCGTGTTCAAACATGTTGAAATGTAGTGCGTAAAGAGAAGAACTAAAAGACCCAGTATCATTAAACAGCTCTAGATTTGACATATCCTACTTATTTATAATTGAATGAAAAAAGCGATTTCAAGCCGTTTGGTGAATACTTAAATTATTATATAGATAACCACTATTAATAATGCTTTTTAATTGGAAAATATAAGGCATTGAAAGAAATTGGTATAGTCCACATCTTATAAACTTTTACTTTTAAACACTGAGATATTTTAGTAAACTGAAGTTTAAGCAAGGGTAAGATGTACTACTACTTCGAATGATCATTGGCAAAGCAAATGTCACGCTTCATAACTCCCGGTTTTACCCACCCTAAATACGTGCGCATATATATATAATATATATGATATTACCTTGATATAGATAAATATACGTATATCATACTATACTATATTATAGTATATTATATACATATATAATATATATATAATACTTAGTATATAGTATATAATATTATATAATATATATATAATATATATATATATATATATATATCAGTATATATATCTATATTATCATATATATACTATATCTACTATAGTGAGTATATATATATTAGTACTTAAACTATATATATATATATAATAGTAGATTAGTACATATATATATATATATACCCTGCACTATAATATATAAATAATACTATATAATTCTCGGGTGGCACCAAAGGATTAGACTGTTAAATTAAATTCGGTGATTATCCAGAGTCGGGGGTAGGGAGGTTGCCCCGCAGACAAGATCCAGTTTAAGCCCCGTACCCCCGACATGTTCCGATACGCGGCAATTTGAAAGTGTAAGTCAAAGAGGAGCTAGTTGAGTAAAAATCAAAGGGACTCTGTTCCCTTGACTTTACCAGTGGCAGTTACAATGTAGGAGATTTGAGCACTCTGCAGCGGTTAATCTGGGTCAGCAGAACTGGCGTAGGTAGAAAGAATCTAGACTGTGTTAGAACAAGGCGTTCTAGGTACAAGCTTTTCCCAAAGGAGAAGGTGTGCAATTGGAAGAGTTCAGAAAAAGCATGGTCCGTTGGTAATAGAAAAAATAAAGAACAGAGTGATGCAATAGTTCGACGGAGAAGAGAGAGAGAGAGAGAGAGAGAGAAGAGAGAGGAGAGACGAGAGAGAGAGAGAGAACTGAGAGAGAGATAGAGAGAGAGAGGGAGAGATGAGAGAGAGATTAAATATATAGGAAGTAGAGCCCTTGTCTCCACCTTTTTCAAGAAGAGATGTCGAGTGGAGCCGACCCAATGTGTGAGGCACACTTGGACAAATGACACCCCTATAAAAGAGTAAGCAACTGGGGTGACGTGAAGAAAAATTAATGACGGCGCCCCAGATGAACCCCACATCTGGAAGCTTGTCTATAATGAAATTAAATATGATCCTGTACAATTAAGGTCAGAAGAGATGTTGAAGAATCAAACAATATTAAGGATAGAATAAAGGTTTGAGTTGAGCGTTTTCGATGATGTTATAGTTTTGTTGGAGATTACATCCGCTATAGAGATGGAGGAAACTGAGGTTTGAAGTATAAAGCTTTACAACTAAATTAGAAAACTCAGAAAAAATCAAACGTCATTTTCTTCTTGCCGCCCCTTCTAAACATCGTGCACAAAGTAAAATTTTTATGATTGAGATATCGGAGTCAACACAGGGATGGTCATTGGAAAAATCGATATTTTAAAACTAGAAATCACGGAGTTAATAGATGGACAATTGTTGAGTTATTAGTCCTTGTACAAGATATGATTGAAGGGGAGTATTAACCTTTGAGAATAAGAGCGTCGTTCCCGTCTAATGACAAGGTCTTATGAGAATTTCAGGTGAATCACAATGGGAGTAATACAGAGAGAATGTCATTAATGATAAGTAGGGAGAAGAGAGTTGGGAATAGACTCAGAAGACCGAGGAACATCCACCACATTTATAGATTTAAAAGGATAATCACGTGTCGCGCTAAAAACAGAATAGTTTTGACATACGACCGAGGAATGGAAGATGTTCCATCAGGTGCTTGAGAAATGATACGATAAATCCGTTGGTAAGGAAATAACTGTCGAAAGAGAAATCGTTAATCTGAAATGTAATTCGAATTCAGTGTGAATTAACATATGAGAGAGAGAGATACTTGCTTTATACACTCTTAAGTATCTGTTTTAATATGTATATTTAATATAATATATATATATATAACTAATAATATATTATCATATATATATATATATATATAATATCGCGATATATATCCATATATTATATAATTTTTCAAAAGTTCTAACCAGATTCCTCCCCTATAAGAGAATATGATTCACCTTTATAATTATCTTTAGTATTAATTTAAATAATATATATATATCAAATAACTAATCAAATCAACCACTATATGTTATTACACAAATATACTATATATATATATATATTATAATTATAATAGTAATATATATTTATATCTGATATTTCAATATTACATATATATATATATATATATTAATATATTTATATATTATATATATTATATATAATATATATATATATATATAGTATATTATAATTATATATATATATATACTATATATATATATATTTACTTAACTATATAAAGTATATCATATGCGATGTCTTTAAGTAGATAGATAAAACGATATTATTTTTTTCATGAATTAGATTATTAATTCATATATATATATCTATCTCATATTCACAGAGTATATATATATATAGTAATATAATACATATATATATATAACCCCTATAGTAAATATAATATACTAGTATATATATAATATCAGCTACCTTCTGTTCTTAAAAAGATTATCTATCAAGATACAATTTTAAATTATTACTGTGAGATAGTCAATAATAAAACTCAGTTATCTTCTCTGCCATATTAGATGTTATACAGTATTTCTTCATAATAATACACGACTTATATTCAAGCTCACGACTGGCGGAATGTAATCACTAGAGGAGTGTGAGTGAGGAGGAAATTAAGTTCCGCGGATAATGAATGGGGACGATAACAACAGCTATAGCCCCCCCCCCCTGACGCCACAACGGAGACTCTAAACATCAAGCCCGTACCCCGACACCTGATAATCGGTTACCTACTCTACGCGTTAGGCTGGTATTTAAATGCTGATTCCACAACTTTTAAAAATTTCAATACATTTTTTTATGTGAAATAAATATATCGTCATCTAGTAATAGCTAAATCTGTTACTTGGCAACTTTAACAGGTATAATTTTATTGGTTATATTGAAAATCCCAGAAACGCCTTTCTAAAATGCGCGAACTAAACTACATCTCTTTATTATTCATAAATTCAATAATAATTTTTAACTTATTTTAAGACTTCCTGTTTAAAGGCCTCGCATGAAAAATCCTTAAAATCCACATAATCTACAGACTAGAACGCAACATTCTTTTACAAGTATTCAGAGACCTAGGATTCCAATAGATAAATAATTGTATTTTCTTGGCTTAATTGCGAGCAATTTACTCTCATACTATATTATGATATATATACCTTATATATTATATATATATAATATATACCTCTATAAATATTCTATTAAAATATATATATATATATATAGTAATATCTCTCATATATATATATTTCAATACAGTATATAATATAATTATTAGTATTTAGTGTATCCACTCTAGTATATGTTGTTGGATAATAGAGTGGGCAGAACGCCTAATCTGAACTCTATCTAATGATATTACCACGGGTGCCGCTTCTGAGTCCGGTGGCGTTCGGTGCGCGCGTACCCACTCATATAGGACAATCATTTAAACGTAATCAACTCTCTTCTCATTATACTCAAATAATTATTATTAGTCACAATAAGTATATATACATAAATACATGCATATACACATTATATCATATTATAGTAATATTATATAATATAATATCACCTTTATTATAATAAACATAATGTACTATATGCACTCACAGTTTATCAGAATATAAGTATTCAAAAACTCACACAAACTATACACTATACTATTATATATATAACATTTAATTAATAACTATATATATATGAGAGAGAGAGAGCTATGAGAGAGAGAGTAAGAATTTGGTAGTATAAACTACAAAATACATATGAATTCCAAACTAACACATAAATACACGGAAACGGAACTACAATTGTTGGAATCCTGGTAACAATTATAGTGCGGAAAATGTAAAATAAAAAAAAAAACAAAAAAAAAAAATAATAATAGATATTAAATATATCTCAAAAACCACAATAATAAAACGATTATATAAACATTTGAAATACTGGAAAAATTTTTAAATAGGAAATGCAATTTTAAAAAAAAAAAAATTATTGTTATAATGATTAACGTACTATGCATTAGATAATCTATTTAGAGACTTTTATTGGTTTTTCGTTAAAATAAATAGATCTCTCTGTTGGTTTGCTTTTCTTTTTTAACTTAAGAAATACCCAAGGGTAAACCGACACCCGCACACCAATGGCAGGAGTCGGGGTCTCTCGGCATTGCACAAGGGGAAAACTACGGGGGTAAGGAACAATTAATTTCTTCACACACTCTTCGCGGTTCGAAAGGGTCTCCGGAAACCCATCTATTTACATTATTCACTCACATACACACATTCACTATGATAATCCACTGATGTATTTTTCTTTTCGCTGTGTCTTGTCGGGTGATTTGATACTGGAATTTTTTTTTTTTTTTTTTTTTTTTTTTACATTTCGCACCTAAAAATGTTACAGGATTCCAACAATGTATTCCTTTTCCCTGTATCTATTGTAGTTTTTGAGATATTAGTTGTAGTTTTAAAATAAATAAATACATATTATATATAAAGAATTTTTCATATAGTTTTTTTTTTTTAATATATATAATATATATAACACTATATATAAAAAATTAAATATAATATATATAGTTAAAAATATCACTATCATAATTTACTAACCTATATATTACTATATATCAAACCAAATCGCTAATCAGCCTTATTTACTTTCAAATTCTAACGCTCACCTAAACAGTATACATGTAACAGTATTTTGGCAAAATACGGACTAATAAATAATCCCTACTGGTATGATTAATACTAATTATTCATAGTATATATCCTCTTTATATTGGTCACTAAATACATATAATACTAGTATATATAACAAACATGATCATAGGATTAGAATATATATACAGTCAAATAATCACTAATATACATGCTACCAGAATGGTTGCAACCAGTAGAATACTCTGGCCCACGCGCCCTTGTGTAACTTTTATCAAATAAAGTGTGTGTTATCTACCCAAGTGCATTAACCTTAGCGTGTCATCACTCGCTTAGGGATACATCCATTAACATAAATGAACATATACATTAGAAGCAGAAGGAAATGCGTAAAAGTAACAGTGCCAAAGTAGTCTTGACCACTTTCGACTTTAGGTGACAACCCATAATCTTGAAACCTTCCGGTGTGAGCTTCAGAGAGAGGCGATTCTTTTTACTTCTTTATGCTTTTTTTTTTTATAACACCTCGCGATGAGTTTTTGACAGTAATGAACCGTCACACACACACACACACACACACAGGATTGTTTTACCTGTATGTCTATAAATTAAAACAATAACGCTTTTTTTTGATCGATAGCACGACTCGCACTCACTCCTCTCACTAGAAGTTCCCTTCTCTCAGCAAACCTTTATAACACAAACAAACATCACATTGGTCTACCATATCCAAAATTCAACACACACACTATCATCAATTCAGCACAACACATACGTGGCAGTCTTTTGCATCACTACACACACACATCACACAACACATCCTTAATTTTATATTTTTGTTTCAATTCTTCATTACATATTTCAAATGAGATTTTTTAACTTCTAATATTTGTTACAAATTTATTTTACTTCTTTTCATAGATTTTTTAAATTTTCTTGGTTTGAGAGAAAATTTGTTAGTAATAAATACGTGTGATATAGGTGATTATATATATGTTATAAGTTGTGAGGAATAATACCTATATTTATTATACTATTTTATTTTCTCCCGTCCTTATAGAATAGTATACTCACGATATTATTGACTTAAGCACATAGTATATATTAAGTAGTGTTCAGAACGTATTGCTTAATGATATGATTATATTATATATATATGCAACTCTTTAGTAGGTTTATTATCATTATATATTAAATATATATATATATAATATATTTCTATGAAAGTTTTTTCGAAACTTAAGTTCTGATTCAATAATTGTATTATTTTATTATTTATTATTACTTATTATTTTGATTATTAATTATTAAGTTCTGATTCAATAATTGTAATGAGAAATCTAGTAAAATGCTTTATTATTTTTTTATTAGGTTATCAATGATTATGATAATTCAGATTTTTATATTGCTATTGATTAATTATTATTCATATTATTAATTATTATTATTTATTATTATTATTATTTATTATGTATTATTATTTATTATGTATTATTATTATTATTATTACTTAGAATTTTCAGATAAATTTTCTGTTTAGGAGTCCTACTACTGACATATATATATATATATGTATACTATATATTAATATATATATAGTAATATATATTATATATATTGTAGTATATATTATATTCATATATGTTATAATATATATATTATGGGGCTCGAGCCTTATATAGTAGATATAGTTAAAATAAAAAAATTAAAAAAAAAAAAAAAAATAAAAAATAGTAGTATATGCGGTATCGTACTAGTTTCAGAAAGTAAGACTTAGGTCTAGACCTCTAAAGAGAGGTGAAGAATTTGGGTAATATATATTAGTTATATTATATTAGATTTAACAACTTTGATATAAATTAGTAGTAGATTAGTGTATTTAGTATAGTAATATATTAATGTGCGGCTCAGTTCATGTTTATTATAGTTGTATGTATAGTATATATATATATATATATATATACTATATAGGTATTTGTTATTATATTATATATATTATTTTTTTTTTTTTCTATTTTTTAATATATATAGCTATATATATTATGATAATACATATATAACTATAAAAATTATACCTAATATATATATTATAGGTAGTTAGTTGTGGTGTGGTGTGGGGGATGTTGTGCTTATGTTGGGGTGTGGGGGTTATTTATAATATATTATATATATAATATACTATATATATATATATATATTATATATATAATATTATATATATATATAATGACATTACTCATATAATATTGAGATGTCAGAAACTTTCTAGAAATGTGTTGAAAATGAGCCAATAAAAAAACTTAAATAAAAAAGATGTAGGAAGTGTACCCTGAAAAAAAGTTATGAAGTCTTCCCATAAAAATTTGAGATAATTATTATTTACTTAAATTTTCATATATGTAGAAGAAAATAAAATTTAAAGTACAAATGCATGGCACACAAGCTCCGCCCCTCGTACAACCCACTCTTCAGTTGCGAACTGCAAAAAAAATTATTTAACACATATAAATCAGTAAGCTAAGTTCCAAACTGGTCGAACAGGAAAAATGTCGACAATTTTATAAAAAATTTGTCGACCATTTTCCGTTACGGTTAAATTTGAAATCGTCAACCATTTGAATTTCTTTTAATAATATATATATATTATATATATATATATATATATATATATATATATATAATATAGTATTATATATATATATATAATATACTATATATACTATATATATATATATATTATATATATAAATATATAATATATATATATTATATTTATATATATATATATAATAGATATATATAAATGGTAACCCCCCCCCCGCCCCCCCCCCCCCTCTTGAATATTTTGAAAATCATTTGGAAATATAAATTTATGAAATTATTAACGATTTTAAACTTTTTTCAGAATAATTTCTAAAAGTTTTTTTTTCTTATATTTAAGAGTTTTATATGAGTATTATCATGTAAGTTTCATAAATATCTAAAGCAGTGCTTTTTATTTTCTCCATAGACAATATTAATAAATTATTTGAACAGCTTTTTTTGTTATGATTATTGTGAAAGATTGTCTTCCCGAAGGCCGAAGGCCTGGGATATGAGAAGGTTTATATAACTATATAACATATATATGTATATATTATATATACTAAATGTTTATTTATAAAATATATTTTAAAATAAAATATATATATATATATATATATATATATATATATATAATATATATATAGTATATATATATATAATAAGGGCGAATCCTTATTGCTTGGTTACATGTGGGTAGAATGTTTTAAGGAAAAAATAAATAATAATATAGAAATTATTGCAACTCCCTTAATCTTCTCATCATAAAATGTCGAAATAATTTTTGTCTTCTAAGGATTCTACATACTCAAGATTGTATTTTTATTTGCTTTTTCCGCCGCAGCCAACATATAAAAAATACTAGCTAGCCAACTACAATCTGCGGAACTCGAGCCTTTCCCTGAAAGTTAATCGTTCAACAGGTGCGCACGCAATGATAATTTACGTCACGGCCGAAACACTAAGAAACGCTTGCGAAAATTTAACAGCAAGCAATACTTTGAGCGAGAGCAAAACGCATTTTCGTTCTACTTTCCAATGTTTTGGAGTTAATTCTTAATTTTAAAGAAAAGAAGTAAAAAACGGTTAAAAAAAATTTTTCTAATGCTTATCTGTCCAAGGTTGCCATATATTATTAGTGTCGAAATTTAACATAAAAATAAGATATTATATATATTGTATATATTTATAGTAGTAATATATACTATAGGATATATATAATATATTATATATAGGTGGAGATATAATCATATATTATAATTATATATAATGTATATATATATATATATATATATATATTACTATATATATATATATATATATTTTTGAATACAAGGCTTTTGTTGTTCCACCATTGGTTGGAATTTTAAAACATCATAAATATTATTTTATATCAATTATTTATTATATATTATTTTATTTTATAGCAGCAAAATGATTGATCATTTCCTTCATTTTTCTTGTGCAACTACGATGAACACTCATTAAAGCCAGTCTTGTTCAGTCTTTACTCTGACTGAGTAGACGTTTGCGGAAAGGTAGGTTTTGACGCCTTTTTCAGAAGGTAGAGAAAGATTTTTTCTTCTGTGTGCCGTGTAGTGAATTAGATAGTTGCTCAAATTCTTAATATTCCCAAAAAGTTTGGGAAAAGATCCGGATTGCGTTTCTTTAAGGCGCCGAGATATCTTAGTAGCAGATTTTTAGGTTTTTGTTCTACCACTATCTATTTCCAGTGAATAGTCAGCACCACTAACAGTTTTTAGGTCAACAGTGTGACTGTAACAGATTTAAACATTTCTTTCATTACTTTCTAATTTTCTGTAAATTTTTATAATTTATAATCATGGACTCTAAATTACTTTTTGTAGAAAATTAATTTCCAAACTGGATTGGATAAATAAGTTTGACAAATAAGAAATCAAAATCAGGAATTGCAACTGCGACTTTAGAGTAATGTTTTATGTCTATTGATTCTACATTGATTCTGATAAGGGCCTTTCTTACTTCATCATTAACAGAAATTTTTTTCCATCTTCAAAAATGTGCGAAAAATTTTCATCAATGTTTGAGCGAAAATCTCTCAAACATGACGTCACATTTTCGATATGATCTATTAGAATAGTTTCTATATCTAGTGAAAATGACATAATGAAAGAATGAAGGAGAACAAAGTTGACCAGATTTTTTTTTTTTACAAATATCGACCCATTTGCCTGTCTACCATTTGGGTATAGGTCCATTACAGAATTCAAAAGATACATTGACGAAGTGTAAATATCTCGATCCATCTCAAGCTCTTCTAAATCTTCAACAATTGCTTTAAAATCTGCTCAAAATCGTTACAATAAATAGTGATTTTCCATCCAGCTGGTTTCGCACATTGGTCTTAGTTTTATTCATTTTTGTGTGTCAAAAAATCTTTTTCATTTTAAAATAGTTGTCCATTTTGGTGACTTAAAATCGTGCCCAGTTGTTTTCATTGTGCCAACACAGTTTATAATATGTTGCACTTCGCATGTGTGTTCCAACTCCCAAGGCTAGATTTAAGAAATGTAAACAGCAATAAACAATGTATTATTGAACAGACAATGCCACTGAAAATTTTTACCTTATTACAGTATGAACACTCCTAAAAATTTCCTTCAACGCTGCTGCAACGTCACATCCTTGTCTAATTCGAAAGTCACTATTTAATCCAAGTGCCTTCATCCTTTGTAGTATAACTTTCACTAGACCTCCTTTTGTGCTTAAAAATGCATCAAAATCCAAAAGATCTTCACGAAGAACATATACGTTTTCTACATTGCTATCAATATAAATAGGACTACTCTTAATTTTCTTTCATTATTACTTATATTATTCTTAAATTCAAATTAAAAAGAAAAAAAACAAAAAAAAAATTAAATTTGAAATTTCGGGTGGTTAGATGGATTCAAAAACTCCTCAACTACTTATATATATATATATAAATATATATAGTATATACTAAATTGTATAATATATTATATATATATATATATATATATTTATATATATACTATTTATATATATATATTATATATAAACTATTATTATATATTAAGTTCATAGAGGGATTTTTGAATCATATATATATATATAATATATATATATATATATATAATATATAATATATATATTATATATATATAATATATAATATATATATATAGTATAGTATATATATATATATTATTATATATAATATAATTATATATATATATATATATATATATAATTTACGCAATGTAAAACGTTTATGAAAATGTATTAGATTATTTACCCAAAAGAAATAACCTAATTTAACCAAATCTTTCCTAACAAACGTAACGCAACCTTACCAAACCTTTCCTAACCTAACTTAAACTTATATCAACCTATTCAAACTCAATCAAACATAAACAACGTTACAATAAATTGTGTGTCGGTGAGTCTCCCAAATTTCATTTTATTAAGTATATTATAAAATCTTGTGTTCTGCTAATTGTTATTATGAATAAATAGAGGGCATCTTCAGTTACATTTGACCGTACACTGAGGGAATGGGGGAGTAGAGTATCTTCAGGAGGCATGTGCTCTACATTTTTTTCATTATTTTCATTGACAATTCTGTCAAACAATTACTATCTTCATTGCTTGTAGTGCATCTTTTTGAGGTAGGGTTTACGAAGAAAATTTTAACTTAAAAGCACGTCTTGAATATTTTCACAAAGAGATCTCTCAGAAAATGTTAATTTAATTTTATAAAATTTACAAACATTACGTTACTAAGGATTCTTAAAAATATCTTTATAAATTTTACTCGCGCTGATACCTCTCTAGGAAGTGTATATCAACGGTATCTATGAATATAGGAATTGAAATAAGTTTATCTTCATCTGTCTCATTTATTCAAAGGTCTTTCCCCTCATAAAATAAAATCAAAGAAAAGAAAAATGAAAAAGAAAACCTTAACAAAAACAAAGCTATCAACACAGTTTTCTCATCTCTAAACAATCGCCTTTAAAGATAATAATTTATTTACAAAAAATAAACCTTTTCTTAATTTAAAACAAAGGGAAATTATAATGAGATACAAACAGATAATCCAAATGAAAGAGCTCTATGTGTGTGTTTGTGACTTTGTGTGTTTACTTGTATAAGAAAATAAATTCAAATAAAAATATTTTTCAACCATTGTTTTTGAAAATAGTTTTTATATTTCGGGTATTTTCAAAACTTTTTATTTTAATTTATAATATTTAACGTCGACTGAGAATTTTTGGCTTTTTTTTATTCATAACATTTCACTTAAAATTATGACAAAGGAATGCGATTCAAAGAAGTTCCTGAATATATATATATATTTTTTTATATTTTTATTATTTTTTTTAATATTTTTGTGAATGGATCTAGAGGATAAAATAATGAAAGTAAAAAAAAACAAAAAACAAACAAACTCCTAACCCTCAGATTGCCAACGTCACTTGATAATAAGCCCTATGTTACATGTGGATAAAGACGAGTTTTCAGATAACATATTTTGTTTGATACTTCACTTCATCTCTCCCCAGACCTCGATAAAGAGTAAGATCGTGTAAAAAGAGGTAAAATAATACACAACCACAAAAAAAAGAAAAAAAAAAGATGGGGCTTCAACGTCACAGTCTTAAAGTTGTCACTTTGCTAATAGCAGCTTCGTAAATTTTGCGAAGAATTAAAACAGAAATATGACAAACGCTAACCAAATACCTTTCACCTGTCTCGAATCTCTCTTGTTTATATATCTACCTATTTTGTTTGTTATGTTTCACTTCGGGTTTAAAATGTTGGTTTCGTGTTTTCATTATTTTTTTTTTATTTCTCTATATTTCCGCAAAACTTTTCATCACTTAAAATCATATAAATACGTACATATATTAAGACACACGTGCTCTATATATATATATATATATATTATATATATATATTTATATATATATACAATATATTATTATATAAATATATATTATATAATATATATATATATATTATATATATTTATTAATTAAGTAATATATATATATTATATATAATCTATATATATGAAGTGTATATATAGTATATACTATATATATTATTATTTATTTTGATATATTTAAATAGTATTAAAGCTATAAAGATAAAAATAATAAAAATATATTATATATAATATATATTTATTAATTATATATCTATATATATATATTATCTATATAATATAATATATTATATTTATATATATATATTATTATATATATCTATATATATTATATATATAATATATATAATATATATATATATATATATTATATATATATATATATATATATTTATATATATATATATTTATATATTATATATATATATATATATATTATATAATATAATATATATTTATCTATTATATAATATAATATATTTTGAAATTAATAATTCTCAATTATGTTTCAAACAAAGCTTCTGAGCCTTGGAGAGTTGCTTGTCTTTCTTCGTAATCGATGCTGTATATGAAAGAGACGCTCAATAGCTACACTTGTTTGAAGGGCTGCAATTATTCCCTCGGAGTTTTCGCAGATGGGGAAACTTTTAATTATTTGCATTACCAATGGATTTTAATAATGCGATTCATGTTTTTTGCTTTTGATAATATTCATTCAATGGAAGAGTGTCTTTTGACACTTCTGAACAGATTCTTTATCGTTGCTAGAAGCTAAAGAAGTTCATGGATTCAGCAAATGGTTTCGCTATACAATAATGGTAAATGTGTATCTGTTTTTGTAATCTTTTCCTTTTTATTGGCTAGTGAAATTTTCTGCTTTAGCAGCATTTCTCGATAGGCATGCAAACCTTTTAACCCTCTGTGAAACCATGGTTCAAGTAATTTTGGTTTTGTGTTAGGACCAGGAAAGTTGCTATTGCCGCCTGTGTTACCGTTATTGCAGATTATGGAATCTATTATTAATCTCCACATGAGTATTTTTGTCATCTTTGAAAGTCTTTTACTTTTAATAGCAGTATTCACAGCTTTCATCGTTGCAACTAGAGGATCCCGTCTGACAAACAGAATTTTAGAGCTAATATTTAGTTATTCAAACGTTTAAAGAAAAGTTACAATTAAGTAAAATCGCATTAATGATATTGTCAGGCCTTCTTCTTTGTGATTGTATCGAAGCGTAAGGAGCAGTTCCTTAATTTCTCCATCCTCTCAAGCACGTATATACTACTATCAGAGAGTCTGAATATCTGCGTAAGTAACGATTGGGAAACATTTAGTCTATAATTCATCTGATATATCAGCTATCCGCAAAATTTATGCGGATGCGAAATGCGATCGCGGAGAAAAATGATGGGGATATCCGCATATGCGGATCGGATGAGGATATCGCTACACTCTAATATATATATCTATATTATTATATATATATATATTTATTTTATTATATTATATATTATATTATATTATATATATATTAATATATATATATTATATATATATATATATATTACTAAGGATTTGCCGACCACCAGGTGCATGGAGAAAATTTATTGTTTCCGGATGTTGGCGGTGCGAGGAGACGCAATGATTAGATGTTGAGCTGTGGTGCATTAAAAGGATTCGTGCCTGTTTTACAATAGTTTTCAGTCTTTACAATTTTACCCAACTTGTAATTACAACTTGTACAATACGTCAGTAAACAAGAACTGAGGTAAAGATTTGTTGTCAGCGGTTGGCACCGAAAAAAAATCAGATGATTTAAAATTTCAACTGCATTTTTTACGTGATGTTTCATGCTAAAAAAGTCATGATTTTTTTTTGATTTTTTAGGCAAATTTCTTTTTCCCCAAATTAGAAATAATCCTAGTTTACCTGAATTAAATGATAAGTATTTTCATTATTTATAGTATTCTGATGGTTTAATCATTTTACAAAGAATAATAAAATAGAGTACTCAGATTTTCTACAGTATATATACTAATTTTACCATAAATTAAACTAAATTAATTTATTTATAACTTATATTAATTTAAGTATTATTAGGGCCTATCTATTATTTTTAAAAATTATTTAAAAGATATTTGTTACTATAAAAAAAATTAATAATATACAAAAAATAAAAAATAAAAATCAATAATCAAATTGATTTTTTCCAAAAAAAAAAAATTCACTGTTATTGATACATTTAGAAGTCTACAGTTGGTAGATATATAGAAGTGCACGTGGCCATTTGTTTAGGCCTGCTATGCATGATTTCTGTATTACGAAATTAAGTGGTTTTGTAGATATATTCTATCTTTTATTTCATATGCTTTTCTTTTGGGTTTTTTTATAATAATATACTTCAATATAATATAAAGTGGTAAGTCATCTTGGTTTTGGCACACGTTCTATGTTAATTACTCAGCCCATAAATTTTGGAGTATATATATTATATTATTATATTATAATATATATATTAATACATATATATATATATATATATAACATTATATATATATATATATATATATATATATATAAGTATTATATACTATCTATATATATTATATATATATATATATATAAATATAATTATATTATATATATAAATTATATATATTATTATTATTATTTATATTTAATATATATTAGTATATATATTTATATAATTATATTATTATTATATATAGTATATAATATTATATTATATATATCTTATCTATAAGTATTATATATAATAGTATATATATAGGTATATATATAGAGGAGAGGAGAGGAGAGAGGAGGAGAGGAGAGAGAGAGAGGAGAGAGGAGAGAGAGAGGAGAGAGAAGAGAGAGCGAGAGGAGAGAGAGAGGAGAGAGAGTTTTAAGAATGGTGGATTAAACTGAACTATGGTTGCCGAGTGTATTAATACCAAATAGAAAGAAATAAAGAAATTCACATGTAACAAAAAAAAGAGTTTTTATAATCACTAGCTTGTTTCAAAAAAAAGTCCACCGTTAGTGTTTTTAGTTTGTTAATATATGCACATTTGTTGATTTCGTTGTCTATTGCACAAACTTAAGTTAAACTTGTTGATTAGGTGAGTAGTCTCAAGTGTTGAAGATTAAAATTGTATAAATTTCAAGTTAATAGTTTTGTGTTTGTAGAAATACAAGCAACAAAACTCTTCCATTAGTGTTTAAGAACTTTGGTAAAGATTTGTGTTAGCGGTTTGTGAAGCGGTGTCGTACTGAATTTTGGTGCATGCAAGACCTAGATATATATTTATCATTAATAATCTTATATATATATATTATATATATTATATATGTATATAATTATCTGTTTATTATATTTAGATTAGCTATATATATTATTTATTATAATTATCGAATGTTTCATTATTACGGTCTGATAGATGCCCAGCACTGATGATTGTTTTAATGCTGTATTTATTTTGTATTTTCTGACTGGCAATTCACATGGTATATTCTTATATTTTTCCCAGCCTTTTTTTAACATAAAGGATATGTTGTTGATTTTTGTTTTATTATTATTAGTCTTGTAAAAACTGTTTGTTTGTTTTTTGTTTTTTCTTATCATGTTGTGTGTGTGTGTTGTGTGTTTTGTGTGTGTGTGGTGGTGTGTGTGGTGTGTGTGTGTGTGTGTGTGTGTGGTGTGGTGTGTGTGTGTAGGTGTGTAAGGTGTAGGTGTAGGTGTTTTTTTCTTTCTCCAGTTAATTTGATTTATTAAGTGATACTTATGTTTCAGTTATATATAAGTGATTGTAGAAGTATATGATGCGGTTAGTAATTTATCTATATATATTATATATATGATATATTATCTTTTATATAGAATATATATTATATATAATATTATTATATATATCTATATTTTTATAATATATATTTATAATAATAGTATATATATAACTGTATGATATATATATATATGTATTTTAAAGAAGTACACCTAATATGAGCAGAAATATAATGTGAGAAAAAACCCTTTTATATTAATATATATCTTTATTTATTTTATTCATTTAAATATAACACAATTTTTGTCATTACGATCGAAATTTTTACGCTGACTGAAAATAACTTTTTTTTTTTTTTTATTTTTTAGTTTGTGACCAAGTATAACAGAAACCATAAAGTAAAACGAATTTGCGAGTTTGGTTTATCATTTAGTCACACAGAATTTTTCGAGTCGTAACTTAGAAAATTGGCATTTAGTTTTTAAGCATTTCACAGGCTATTATTTTAATGGCCCTTGTGAATCATGCATCTCTATAATATGAAAGTAATGATGCTCAAAATGTTATACAGAAAATGTTTGCTGCTCTAAAATATTATATTAATAAATAATTAATAATAATAATAATTATAAGTATATAATATTAATAAATTATTATAATAATAAATACAAAATATAATAATTTATATTAATATTAATGATAAATATATATAAATAATATATAGCGATCATTTGCTCAACCTCTGACAATATATAATATGGTCTAATAATAATAATAATAATAATAATATATAATAATAATAATAATAATAATAATATAATAATCATTATAATAATATAATAGATAATAATAATATAATAATAATATAATAATACTAAATATCATAAATGATAATATAATTTAAATAAGTATAATATAATAATATAATAATAATATATAATAATATAATAATAATATAATAAATAATAATAATAATAATAATATAATACTATATATAATATTTTAATAATAATCATAATAATAATAATAATACTAAGTATATAATAATAATAATAATATAATTAATTAATATAATATAATAATACATAATAAAAATAATCTTTATCGAATCTAATAATATATAAATATTAATCTTAAAATAATAATATTAATAAAATATAATATAATCAATACTATTGTTTAATAATAATTCAATATAATTTTATAACTTTTAAATATTTTCAAATAATTTTAATATCATTTTTTAATCATTCATTTTAATATATTTAAAAATATTTTATTATAATAATAATTCTCAATCTTTACTAATATATAATTATATATAATATCTAATAATAATAATATTATAATAATATAGTACTAATAATAATAATATTTTATTATTTTTTAATAATTTAATAATATTTCATATAAGAAAATATGAATGATACACTTTTTGAACATAATAATAAATAATATATATAATATAATATAATATTAATAGTATATAATATAATATATATAATAATAATATAACTAATAAAATAATAATATTAATTATATAATATAATTATATATCTAATAAAATATATTAATATATTATAATAGTAATCATAAATATACTAATAGTATTATATAATAAATAATATTTATTTAATTTTAATATTTTTTAATAATTTTAATAATAATAATTTTATTAATTTATAATATAAATAATAATAATAATAAATAATAATAATAATAATAATAATAATAATAATAATAATAATAATAATAATAATAATAATAATAATAATAATAATAATAATAATATTATTAATTTTAATAATTTTAATAATAATAATAATAATAATAATACATTAATATAATATATGAAAATAATGTTTATTTTCTTAAATAATCGTTCTGAAATACTGCTCATATCATTGAAAATAACATTTAGCAACAAAAGATTAAGTGAAATTAGAGCTTCAAATCAATATTTTTAAAGTCAATTAATAAATTTGAACTCGTATAAATCAATAAGAGGCATTTTAAACTAAAAAAAAAGTCATAAAGAGGCATTTTAATATACAAATGGCATAAGGCTCAATAACGGGCATTTTCAGAACAGCTTAGTAAATTCCCTTTATCTTTGTAAGCTGTTAATCTCCTCTTTAGCTTTATCTTCCTCTTTTGCTCTTGGGGTTAGTGATCTCTTAATAAGGATTATGTTAATATGCAAGAGGATTTATCTTCCATGGCTTATGTATGGGGTAGTTATTTCATAGATGGTCGCAATATGCAATGTTATTTTTTTATTACTTTAATAGATGGTGCAATAATGCAATGTTATTATTATTATTATTATTATTATTATTATTATTATTATTATTATTATTATTATTATTATTATTATTATTATTATTATTATTATTATTATTATTATTATTTATTTTTTTATTATATTATTTATTATTTTTACTAAATTTTCAATTGTTATTTTAATAATTATTTAATTAATAATATTATAATTTATTATTATTATTTTATTATTATTTTATTATATTATATTATTATTAATTATTATTATTGATTTTATTATTAGTAGTAGTAGTAATCGTAGTATCTAAGTATTTTTTAGAAAATTGAGATTTATTATTTCTTAATTTACGATGTGGCATAGGCTAAACTATATACATTCATTTTTAAATTATTTTTTAAATAATTTCCATATTTTTTGTAAGTTTTTTTGATAGTGAAAAAGAAAACCGTAAATTATACATATTAAATTTACTTGGGGATTAACTTCATATATACGGGTGCTTAATGTATTTAACAAACTTAACTGTCTTTTATATTTTCCGAGAGAGGGATTATTATTATTATTATTTATTATTATCTTATTTTATTATTATTATTATTATTATTATTATTATTTATTATTATTTTATTATATATTTTATTATTATTAATTATTATTATTATTATAAAAATAAAAATAACTAAATACAATGAAGCGATAAAAAAATAACAAGTAAATATATAATAATATAATATATATATATAATATAAAATTTAATCTTAAAAATATTAACAGTAAATATAATATAATATATAATAATAATAAAATAATAAATAATAATAATATAATATAATAATTACTATATAATAGTCGACATGTACTATTATTATATAAGGCCAGTGAAAATACTTCTACTTCCACGAATAACTTCTAAACTATTTTTTCACATGTGACTCACCTTATTTACAAGTTTAAACATAGATATATACAGTATAAATATATATATATATATATATTATATATATATACTTGCGTGATTCCTTGTTTTTGTGGTGGGTTGCGTTGGGTTTTGTTGTTAAGGGGATTGTTCCGATGTTTGTTGGGTGTGGCTTTGAATTTTCGAAGAAAATTGACAGTTTTATTTTATTGCTCTTATTTGTATTTCACATATATAATATTTGCTAGTGTAATTTAATATGTTTATGTATTTTGATGTATCAGATTTATAATATGTAATTTATTTTATAGTGAATGAGGTAAGCTTTTGCTGTCTTATTGTGGTGTGCGCGTAATCTTGTATTTGGTTTTTGATAAGCATTTGGAGTTTTGTTTTGTTAAAGATTTTTGCTCTCCTCTCTCTTGTCGTCTTCTCTCTCTCTCTCATCAATCATTCTCTCTCTCATCTCTTCCTCTCTCTGCTCTCCTCTTCTCTCTCCTCTCTCCTCTCTCTTTCTCTCTCTCGTCTCTCTCTTAGTGATAAAAGGGGTTTTGAATTCAGTTTTTGAGGTCATCGAGAGGTTTATATATAATTAAAATTGTATAAATTAGTTGGGCGTAACCTAGTCAGCGACTGATGTGAGGCAGTATAATCCCGAATGTAATTAGTTTTAATAAATTAACCGAAGAACTAAAAGCAATTGTAAACACTTTACTATTAAGGGATAACTATGAAGGTCAATACTTGTGTTGAGGGTTCATATGCCAATCGAAGAGTACCAAGTCAAAGAGTAACCAGAATATGGCTCTTTGTTCGTCTGTTGTGTGTTTGTCTTTGAAGAATGCCGGCCTTCACACACAGTGAAGAGGTCGAACCGTTACCACGTTAGTACCTGTAGAGTTTCTTAGCCGCCCCCACAATAAATCGAAGGCCGTAATATTCACCAGAGCTATCACGAACGAGGAGGCCATGCGATTCCTATTGACCTGTGGTAGTGGGGGCAAAAGCAGAAAAGATAAAACTACAAGCCCCTCATACACAACTAGACCTGTAGTGGAGGAAAAAGAAAGATAACTCCTCAACACTCTGTGGCCAGCCTACAGACATGCTGCTCGATTTTCTTCTTATCTATAATTTCTAGATGGTGGTAGGTCATATGATATAGTATTTATATTATGATATGAGTAGTATTATGATTGATATATACTATAATATATATATATATATATATATATATTATATAATATATATATAATTATATATATAAACACCATATTCCGGCATAGGTGCATGGTGATGATGGTTGCAGGAAGCAATCTTCACATATTTGTACCCGCATATGGGAAGAGAAATATTGCAGGAGGTTTCCAACCCATACATTAATGTGCAGAATCAGGTGACTGCTCAGAAATATAAAGAATTCATAAACTAGAAAACACTTATCGCGCCTTCAAGTATATTAAATAGTTCAAATGCATGATTTCCCTACTCAATACTTTTCTATTTCAAAGCACTGACAGGAAATTTGTTGCGCTCGTCAACTCAATGTTGTTAATAATACCTGATTGTTATTTAAAATTAATTGAAAATAATGATAGGAAATTTTTATTTCTCATTCTCTTGATTTAGTTTAAAAGCTAATTACACTTTAATTTTTTAATATGATTTTATCTTCAAATTTTTATTTTAATTTAACAGAAATATTAAATGTTCTTCTCTGCAGATCTTGATGACTTTCTTTAATAGATTCCAAATAATATTCTGGGTACAATTCTTCCTCAAACCGAAGACCTCAAATTTTGAAAGTTATTATAGATTTCATTATATATAATATATATATATATATAATTATTATATATATATAATATATATTTAATATAGCTATATTAATATATATATATATATATATATATTATAGTATATATATATATGAACGCTTTTTTCAATTGTATTTGACAGATTTCAGATGATATCGATATAAATTTAATTCTGACAATTCCAATTCTCTATCGATATTGCTTCGTGTAGCGAACAATTGTCCGTTTGATTTTGAATTCGTCACATAGGTTTCCGTAATATGTTTAATATATCACAAGTGTAAGACGATCGTATGTAAACAAACAATCGGCAATGCAGCAATATGTAGTCAGCAAATGCCACGCCTTCGGCATACCGATAAAGCTGATAATTCTTTTCAACGAAATGTTGGTCATTTAATTTCGTCAATCAACTCCCTCTCTATATATATATTTCTATATATATATATAATATTATATATAATATATATTATTTATTATTTGTGTCCTTTAAAAAATGGTTCACATCTAAATATTAAATACTTAATTTATAGCAATCAATAATTTCATTTTATCTTTATAATATATATTATTTATATATATATTATAATATATATTTATTAAATATTATAATTTTTATATATATATATATATAATCATATATATTTAATATTTATCTATTAATTATTAAATATATATATCTATAAAATATATATAATATATAATATATATTATATTATTAACTATATAATATTCATTAAGTTATCATATTACATATATTATTACTTTAATTAAATATTATATATTATCTCTATATTATCATTTATATTTTTTATATTATTATATATTAATATATATATTATCTATATATATTATATATATTATTATTAATAATATCTTTATATATATTTATAATATATTATATATATATATATTATTATAATATATATTATATATATACTATATATATTATTTTATATTATTATATATTATTAATAATATATGTATATATATATTAGTATTATTATATATTATATTTATATATTATCTGAGAAGCGAAGTTGTTCCTTCAGGTTAAAAAGGTAAGAAGAAATACATTTCGCCTCTCACTATAAGGTAATAGTAAAGATTTGTCGTCATTGTGGTTTTTCTTATCTTTAACCATAATAACTAACCACATTGTCTCAATACCAAGCTACTCCTTTAAACCATTCCCCTTATCTTATCTCCTTAATTATACTGAGTTGTAATAAACCAGCTGCCGAGATCTCCACAGGAGGAGGTTTGATCTTGAAGTCTCTCTAAGACAATCAAAAAGGTTTGAATGCTTCGTGACAAACAAAGGGCGACCTCTTCTCTCGCAAAGCTTCAACGGATCAGACTCAGTTATAATACTCTTATTTGGGTTCTGTTTTTTTGTGTCTTTTTTATTCATTACCAGGTTAATTCGTCTTGAATCTTAGCGTTTATCAAACTCACTTTACAACGATCAAAAACTGCACCACTACACAGCGATATATATATATATTATATATATATATATATTATATATAATATATATATACTATTATATATATATAATATTAATTTATTATTATATAATAATATATATATATATAGTATATCTTTATATCATATATATTTATGGGCGTAATATTCACATAAGATAGGGAAGAAGATGGGCTAATAAGTTTTGGAAAACTAACATTTAAAAAAAAAGCTTATAATAAATTATTAAATATATTTAAAAAAAATGAAAAAAAGGAAAGAGGCAAATGTATGTAAATCCTAAATTTTTAATAGCCAGAATAAGAAAAAGAAACCTTAGATTAGAAAAACTATTTCATATATATATATAATTATATAATTATATATTATATATATATAATATATTATAAATATATATATTATATAAATATTATATTATATACTATATATATATATATATATATATATATTATATATATATAATATATATATTATATATATTATATATATATATATAAATAATATATATATATATGATTAGGGCAATGGGAAACTGGTATTCATCTATTTGTACTACATATGTTACTTCGTTTGTTTCCATAAACATTCAAGTTAAATAAAGAGAAATTAAATTATTAAATAACACTAGTATTAATTAAGCTATATAATAGTGTAATTAAATCATTTATCTAGGAATAAACTATTTTCTTCCTATTTAGTCATTCATGTTATGCAGTCAGCAAGTAATGTATCTTTGTTTAAAACATCTGTAATTTCATTTCCTGAATAATTTTTTCTCATTGTAGAATGGTTCCCCTTGTTATCTCTGCAGAGTTACAACCCGAATGCTCTTGATAGTTGCTTAACTCAATTGATCATAAAAAGTATATTGAAACGTAGGAAGCATATCGGAGTCCCCCTTCAGGTGGACGACCATCAAAAATTGACAATGAAATGATTTTCGAAATGAATCCTCTCATCACTCTGAAGGAAGAAAATTTTATCTTAACGGAAACTTGCCATTAAAACCATTTGTTTCAATTCGTACTCCAGCTCTGACATTAATGAACAACTATATCTCTGAGAGGGTTTCTGATTTTACTAAACAGAAAAATGACAATGACGTGCTGATATTATCTATAATGTATTGTAAACTATACATGTAGTGGCTTGTAAGTATATTTGAAATACTATTGTGCTTTTATATATCTATAATATATATAAATATATATATATATCTATATTACTATTTATTATATTATATATATATATTTATAATATATAATATATATTATATAATCTATATATTCATATATAAATATTTATTATATATATATATATATATATATATATATATATATATATATTCATCTATTATATATATATATATATATATAATATATATTAATAATATATATTATATATAATTAATATATATATATATATTCGCCTCCGTGGCAATGGGTCCAGAGGACTGCCAATTCCACCGATTGAATTAAAATATTGCTGAATTAACAAGTCGACATACCTGATATACGGCGTTGAATTGTACAAGTCAAAGGGTCGGAAAATAGATAAAGAAATTTGTGTTGTACTTTAAAAGTGAAAACTTTAAGATTGAGCATAGTGGTTAAGTCTGGGTCAAAGAGAATAGACAGAGAGATGTATGACTGTGGTACGAAAGACGAGTTAGCACGGAACTCCCCCCAAAGAAGGAGGTATAGGAACGAGTATGATTGGTAACAAACGAAGGCTACCAATCAGACGTAGTATTTCTATTGACGTCACTAAGCCCCTCTTTTTGCTAAAATGACTTCCTATAGGTGGGCGTTATCGAGAGGAATTTCGCGATACCGATATCGGTTATCTGTTATCCGATAAATCGTTATCGATTTATTGGTAATCGCGATATTTTTGTTTCAAACTAGCGATAATCAATATTTTTATTTTATGTTTCAGTTTAAGAACAGGGGCAAGCCATGTGCCACCACTCACTAGCTGTCGGGTAGGGAGGTTTTAGTTGCTCTTGCGCGCTCCCGGTTTACGCGTTTATTAGCTTCTTTGAGCAACAACTTATGTGTAATTTTCTAATTAACTCTGTTTTCCCTATTTCTTAAATCTTAGCCGGTAATATCTTTATTATAATTTAGACTTTGTTCAGTAGTGCTTTACTATTTTGAAGTAGCTATTGAATCAGTGATAACATCGCAAAAGAATGTGCCAGCATCATGCCGAAGAGACTCACGAATATAATTTGAGTGCTGAGTAACTGAGGATGAACTTTCAGTTCCCCTGTACATTCCTTGACAAGTGGTGAAGTACCAAGAAGACATTGCGGACAGCTACATTTCAGTGTTTTGGATATCTGGCCTCCACCAAGATCACTGAGGTGAAAGTGAACAAGAACACCAAGGCCAACCTGAAGAGCTACTTCAACATAATTCATCGTATCAAGGCAAAAACAGATGACGAGTTTGCATGGCAATGTTGGGATGTCCCGTAGGTCAGACTCAGACGGTGGGTCACCAGCAGACGCAAAGAACAGATGTCCATCGCTGAGAACCTTTGGTATCGGTCGCCATGGCAATGGTGGTCGTTCCACCTCGAAAAGACGGTTGTCCGTTTGGTAAACAACAAAGCTGCCACTGCAGATTCTGAACAGTCAGAGCTTCAGGGAACTTTAACACGCTCATGTTTATGCACAGAGGAAACAAAAGTTTGCCGAACTGTACTGATCCGATATATAAGCGTGAACTAAACTTATATAAAGATTAAAATAGTTGCAACATGGCAAGATAAAACTATTTTACCTTACTAGGCCTGTAGTAAAATCAAATAGTCTAAAGGAATTATCCATAAATGAAAGCTTAACCAATATTTTTTATTTACAATTAAAAAAAATTTGAATTTCTTGATTTTTTATTTAAAATAACAATATCGTTATCGCAAATTCGGAATTTATAATTTATCGATTTATCGGTTATCGCCTTATCGGCGATAAATTTATCGCTAGTTATCGAATATTGGTTATCGATGATGAGATTTTCGCTATCGATTTATTGGTTATCGTGATAATTTTTTTTGTTATCGTGAACACCTATGGACGTCCCTGTTAATAGCCAATTAGAGAGAGCAGTATTCTTTATGACGTTCTAGATGCCCAATCAGCGATTAGTATTTTTATGACGTAACTGTTGATACCTAATTATAGAGCCGTATTTCAATGACGTTAGACAGGCCATTCACAGAAAAATGAATTAATTAAGGTTATTATGAAGAAAGAATTAAAAGAGGGGTCTTTCAAAGATAGTTGATTTTAAAATTTTTACTATAAAAAACTTTACAACTATTTATAAGGGGTATTATTAATCATTAAAAAATTTATTATAAAAAAAAATCTTCTTTATGGTAGCTGATGTTCTTTCCTCTTCTGTGATAAAACCATTAACAGTTCGGCTAACTATTCTCTATTTGGAGCAAACACCCAATCTGTAATAATGGCATTTTATAAGCTCCTATTATTTTATAAGCTCCTATTTTATTTTATTATTATTATTATTATTATTATTATTATTATTATTATTATTATTATTATTATTATTATTATTATTATTATTATTATTATTATTATTATTATTATTATTATTATTATTAATGATTTCTTGTTATAGCCTTTATCAAAATATGAAACTTGACTTTTTACTTTAAACTGAATTTTATTTTTAATTTAATTTTGAATAGTCAACTTTACAGTAATGATTTACTTTAAATTTAAAGGTTTTAGGTTAGCTTCTCTATTGAATTCTACCATATAAAGTATGGTGGGTAAGAACTAAAATCAAACTATCAGCTATACAAAATGAGCTTAGATATGATGCTTACCCTAGTTTAGAAATGAAATTTCTTCAATTTGGATATATCTCCTTGTCTGGGATGTGCTCAAGCCTCTTGTTTATCTTCAGGTCTAGGTATGGTAGCCTAGACCACTTACTTAATCAGTATTTATTTGAAAAAAAAATAGTATTAGTTTACTTATAAATATTTTTCTTTCTTATTCAGTGGCCACTGATAAAATTTGATTTTTAATTCTTTTATAGTTATTATAGTATTTGTTTATATGCCATTTGTGGCAGAACCATAAACATCGTTCTTTCTCCAAAGATATGTATTTTAGGTCTCAGCCTTTTTTCCCATTGCTCAAAGTTGCAAGAGCAGTAGGGCTGGGTTTTGCCTAGTCGTCAAAAACAAAAAGTCATAACAATGGACCTTTGACATCATTGCAAATTCTAGTTACTATTAGGGTGCATTCATATTAAGATCATGGTGTTTTTTTTTTGTTTTTTTTTAAATTTAATGTTAATTTTTTTTTTTTTTAATTATTATTCAAAGAAGTATTTAAAATCAAATTTCATACTTCAATATGGCCACTTGAATAAAAAAGAAAAAAAGAAATTAATATATATACAGTATAATAAAAAATAAAATAATATACATTGTATAAGGTACATAATATACATTATACAATGTATATTTTTAACAGGCCATTGATAGTCAAGGAATGACGTCATTATATGGATGAAGTGATTTGTTAGTTTTTGTCGTTTTGTTTGGTTTGGATTTTGTTGTTTGATGACGCGTGCACACACACATATATATATATATATATATATATATATATATATATATATATATATATATATATATATATATATATATATTTAAATAAGCCAGATGTCCACTCCTACACTCCTATATCCTTGTCCACTCCATCTCCATGGTTTCCATTCCATTTCCATTCATTTCCATTATCTATCCAATCCACTTTCCATTAAACTCCATCGCCAATCCTGTCTACTAATTCCATCTATAATCAAGTACAGTCCAATTTTATTTATATCTCTTACACAAGATAACTATACTCATCTACTCATCTTTTCCCTTTCTTTCTAATATATATATATATATATATATATATATATATATATATATATATATATATATATATATATATATATATACTATATATATATATATATATATATTACAACACAACCGCTCTAAAGAGGGGTCAAGACCCTGTCAGCCGGGCTAGCGCTCTTTTCCATCTTCCTCTATCTTCCAGGACTCCATCTTCTTTCAGCTCCCGCATCGACGGCATTGCATGTCTTCTCAATGAGTCCTCCACCGAGCTCTAGCTAGGTCTTTCTTTTGGTTTTATTCCATCCGGTCTCCACTCCCATCTTCTCTTGGCCACTCTCTCCTCCTGCATCCTCTCCAGGTGTCTCCACCATCTCAATCTGGCTGCATCCATCTCATTTAATACAGGCTTCACTCCAATCTCCTCTCATATTTTTTCGTTTCTTTGTCGGTCTCTACTAGTCTTTCCCACTATCACTCTCAACACGTACATCTTCGCCGACTGCATTCTTCTATCCTCTCTTGTGGTCGTACGTATTCCATGTCTTTGCCCCATATAGTAGAATCGGTGTTAACACCCCCTCGAATATCACCCTTTTCACCTCTATTTTCATTTGTCTATCTTTCAGTATGGGGTAAACTGCTCTTACAGTTCCCCTATACTGAGCTATCCTACTTGCTATATCCTGTACATTTCCTCCTTCCCTTCCAAATACTCCACCTAAGTATTTAGATTTCTCTACCATCTTTATCTCAATCCCTTCCACATCCACTCCATCTCTCCCTTTCCTTCTTCTCTACTAACCACCATGATCTCCGTTTTTTCTGTGCTCATAGTCAGACCGGCATCTCTAAGTCTATTACCAAAACATGTCACCATCTCTCTCAGCCTATCTCCCTCTTCGCTCCAGCACGCCAAGTCATCCGCGTATACCAGAATATCACCGTCCAAATCTCATATATCTTCTCTCACAATCTTTATCACCACATCCAGATATGCTACAAACAAAATGAACGATACCTTTATAAAGAGAAAGCAACTGGGGTAGCGTTAAGACATTCTAAAGGCTCTTCAGAATATCCAATCTTTTATAATCTTGTTTAGAAAGAGAAATAATGAGATCCGTCCCAAGAAAGATCAAGAGAAAAAGAAATACTAAAAATACTAAGAACAGATGACGGTTTGAGTTATATGCTTTCGAAGGTGTTATAGTTTTGTGGAAGATTTGCTGAGTTGAAAAAAGATGAAATTGAGCTTTTGAGGCTTTGAAAACAACCATATTTTATCTACCCCAATAATAAATATGAGAAAGATCAAGGACGAATTTTTCCAAGGCCAGCCGGAGTTAATTGCCAATGTGTTTGACATTTTACAAAATGAAAGGAGTAATGAGTGTGGAGTCGTCGTGTTAGAAAGGAAGAGTTGATGGAAGTAACAAAGAGAAGGACATTAACGCAAAGTAGAAAAAGTTGAAAATAGGACAAAACCTTTAGAAACACCACTATTAATAGTTATAAAAAATTAATCGTGACCGTCAATAACATCTACTACAGAACGACCGGAAATGATCAGAGAGAAGTCAACATGTACCAGACTCTATCAAAGGCTTTCAAAATGTCTGTCACCACAGCATAGAGTCATATAGAGAGGAAAAAGGAAATTACCACTAGTGTATTTCTTTCTAATACCATAGTGGCGATCTGAGATAAGATTAGAAGAATTGAGATGTTTCCAAATTTTCTTAAGTATAGATCGAAAAATTTTAGAAAGTAGTTAAAGCGATAGGAAGATAGTCAGAGAGATGAGAAGGGTACCACTTTTTAATCCTAAGTTTAATCCTAAAGAAAATTGTTTTTCTGTGCTAAAATCGGAGGCAAAAGTGAATTGAGGAAATTTTCAAGTAAAATTTGGGGATGGTAAGTTTGGGAGAGGACAAGGAATGAACCATCTGCAATGGATGGAATATTTACCAGAAAATATAATTACGGACTGTTTATTTAAAGAGACGCCGTAACTCGTTGAATAAGCCTTAACAAAAGCTGACACATATTTAAAGAAATGCATAAATAATAACGAAATAGTTAACTAAATACCTAGCTAAATGATTTAATTCCACTATTATATGGCTAAATTAATGCTGGTTCAATTTAAAAATTCAATTTTTTTTTATAATGCAACTGAATGTTTATTGGAAAATGAAGAATAATTAATGTACAAACAGATAAATACCAGTTTTCATTGCCTACTACTTTTGTAAAATTGCCTAATATGCGAGTCCGATTGACGAAATAAATGATTTGTTGGAAAGAATATCAGCTTTGTCGGTTTAGTTATGAAATTGCCGAAAGACACAACATTGCGGAATTCAAATTCTGCATTGCCAAATTGTTCAGTTAAAATACCAATCTGTCTTACATTGTGGAATATAATAAAATTTTTACCGAACTTGTGTGGCAAATATCGAAATCAAACGACAAATTCTCGAAATCGCGAAAAAGGTATCAAAAGACAATTGGAAATTGTCAGCTTAAAAATTATTTTATCTAGAAATCATCTGAAATCTGTCAAATACAAAATAAATATATAAATAAAAAAATATATATATATATATATATATATATATATATATATATATATATATATATATATATATATATATATATATATATATATATATATATATATATATATATATATATATATATATATATATATATATATATATATAAATATATGTTCAAAGCTTAGTTGCAGAAATTTAAGTTTAAACAAACATAATTTCGACGCTACAATTTCGGCTGACAGGCAAAGACTTAACCAATACGCCATGAACGATCTCCGTAAGATTCCTGAATTAGTTTTAAAATAGGTAAGAGATATTTCTGCGCTCGAGGCATTATAAAGCTTCAAGGTTTAATGATTCATCATTTGAGTAGCTAAACATATAATTACTTATATATAATAATATATAATATATATATATATATAATATAATATATATTATATATATATATATATATATATAATATATCTATATATATAATATATTATATATATATATAATTATTCATCAAAGCTCGACAATTTAAAAGAGTTACCCAAATAAAAATGTTCTCTCTAGAACATGTGAATTATCAACGAATTCCACACACGCACCACACAACAAAGTACATATATTAATATATATATCATATATATAATATAAATTAATATATAATATATATATATAATATATATATATATATATATAATTATATAATATATATATATTTTATATATATATATATATATATTATATATATATAACTATATATATATATATAACATATATAAATATATAATATATAGTATATTATATATATACTTTATATATATATATATATATATAATATATTATATATATATATATTATAATATTATATTATATATTATATATATAATATATATATATATATAGATATTATATATATATTTATATATATATATAAATAATAATATATATATATAATATATATATATATATACTATATATATATAACTATCACATACATATATATATATAAATATATATATAATATAACTTATAATATATATTATATATATATAAATTAATATCATTATATATATATAGATATATATATAATATATATATATATATATATATATAATATATAATGGAGAAGAACCAAAACTTGGCGTTTGAAAACAGTGAACAAAAGGCCTTCGTTTAAACATTAATTTCATATGTTTGTGAGTTCTTTATAATATATATTATATATATATATAATATATATAATATTATAAACTATATTTATATATATAATATACTATATATATATATATATACTATATATATATAATATATATAATATATATAAATCATATATATATATATAATTATATATAATCATATATATATATATATTATATATTATTAGACTATATATATATATTATATATATATAATATATATATAATAATATAAGAACCTATAAATATATATAAAATATAAATATATATATATAATAATATATAATAGTAATATATATATTATATATATATGATATATATTATTATACTATATATTGTATACTATATATTATATATTATATATAACTAAATGTATAATTACTATATATATATAATATATATATATATATATATAACGTATATATATAATATTATACATATTATATTATGATATATTATATATATATATTATATAATATATATGTATACAGTAATATATATATTATATGTTATGTAACGTATATCTACTGATTATATATATATATAATTATATAGTAATTTATATTACTACAAAAAATATTATAGTATAATTATATAAGTCTCATACAAAAAAAACTTATAAAAAAATAATAAAATGATATAAATACTTAACTTACAAACGCTTTCAGAGGTGTCTGTCAAACCGCTTCAGCCTAGACATTTTGAATCTATCCCTAATCCTCCAAGACTCCATCTTCCCTCATCTCCTGCCGTCTGACGACAGTTTCCATGTCTCCTCAATGAGCCTCCTAATCGAAACTCTCCCTATCTCTCCTACTCTGTCTTCCTTCTTTCGTCTCGTCCCTCCAGGTCTTCTATCTTCATCGTCTCATTTCTTGATCCACTGCCCTATCTCTTTACATCCTCCTCAGATGTGTTATTCGCCTTACTCTTTTTCCACTGTCAATCTGTAACGCCTACTACCATTTATCTTATTCTAAATTTATAGCCTTTTCATCTTTCCATATCCTTCCTCTCTTTTTATTTTTTTTTCGTTTTCTTCAGTCCTCTGTTGTTTTTTTTTTTTTACTTTCCATGCTTTTACTTTTTCTTTTATATATACTTTATTTTATTCTATTTTCCTTTCTTTTCCGACTGTTATCTTCATTGTATCCTTACTTTTTTATTTCGTTATCTCTCATTTTGTCTTCTGCTCTTATATATAAAATGTGCTTGTGTTATACACCCTTTTTATATATCACGTCGCTTTTTTGTTCTACTTTTCTGTTTTGTTGTGCCACACTCATTTTTGTCTTATCTTCCTAGGGTTATTAGATACACCGCATACTTAGCAGTCTTCCCCCGTTACTGAGCTCTCTCTTCTATTTTTACTCGTATTCTCTTTGTTACGATTTTTTCCTCTCTCTACTCTTTCCATGAATATCTCCACCCAATTACTTATCATTTTCTTTCCACCATCTTTTATCGTCATATCCCTTCTCACCTTTCTTTATTCTCAGCTTTTTTTTCTCCCCCTTTTCTTCTTTCTATATTTCTCGCAATTTTCTCTGGTCTTTTTTGTTTTGTTCGATTTTAGTTTTCAACTGCCCTTCTAAGCTTACTCTCTAATAATTATATCACTAATTCTCTCCG